>VZQC01007749.1:163907-188907 GCA_009823505.1 Rhizomys pruinosus | reverse complement strand
AAGAATAGGTTCCATAGTCAGTGTTTGTTTTGTTTTGTCGGTTTTCACTTTTCAAAACAACTGTTCTGGATCTTCAGTATTATCATTGAGGTCTACAGAAACCTGATTCAAAATTACGTGAAATGATCACTTATAATGCAGTTTAACCAGAGCTCTTTCCCAGGACCAGCTACCTAATTAGCAGCATGCCCTCCCAATGAAGTACAAAGCCCCATGTTGAAAATCTACTAGGAAGTTCAAGATAGAGACTGCAGAGCAAGAAGAGACCAAGCATAGGATATTCTCAGTATCTTCATCATGCAGCTTTGACATGTGATCATTTTATATACATATAAACACAAGTTTTTCATAAATCTTCATTATTTGGTATGTGATTTGGAAAAGAAGTAAATGATTGGAGCAACAGGTAATTAGCTCATAATGATTTGCTTTTTCACATTACAAAAATCAATGTATCTCTAACAACCATTAAGTAGGCACCATTACCCATTCAAACTTGAAAAACAATTATCTGAACTCAAGCATGCTATTGTCAATTTTTCAGTAATACATATCTTAAAGAATTTAACATAATAATGGACATTATCTTTCTGGGAAATCTACATCACTATGAATCTTAATGATATTGGGGACAGTGTTATTGCTGTCTGTATTTTAAGTCCTGGAAACACTGGGGTATATATCAGAAAGTTTTTTTTTATATCCTAATTTTTCCCATTAGTTTGAGTAAATTACTGTTTCCTGACCATGCTTCATAAATCTAACTTTGTACTTTTCCAAACTTTACTTCTCACATAAATAATAGATTTAGTGAATATTTTTCTTTCAGAATTTAAAAATGAGTTCAATAATAAAAAAAAAATATTCTGTCAGATTTCGTTTCCTTCATTCCTTAAGGTGATGTTATGGGAGAAATGATTATTACCTTGGTTCATTTTGAGTTTGAACTCATACCTCCTCAACTTGTTAATGAAAAATAAACTGTTCTACATGGAGTATTTATGGTGTGATTTACTAAGATGCTTTTGAATTTCTAGCCTGTAGCAGTGCAGGAAAGAATTTGTTGTTTTGTTTGATCTCTTTTCTTGTCTCCCCAATGGGTAACTGTGAGTGGTCCTCCAAAAACAAGGTGAGTAGTCCTCCAAAAAGGACAGACTTTTGACATTGGAAGTTTTCTCATGCTTCTCCAAGATTGTAAACTAGACTGGTTCTCGGGAAGGGAAAGGAATCAGAGATCCAGGGACTCCTCCACTTTATGTAAAGGGAGGGGCTAATGGCAAAGGCGAGCTGCCATGTTGGGGGAGGGGCCAGGGTTACATAAAAGGAGGACACATGGTGGTTTATGCTCTCACCATTTTGCTCTCCTGGGCTGAGGTCACCGACTCCATGCTGGACTCTGGATGGACGTGAGGGGAAGGGAATCGCTCTAAGTGGTATTTTGCTCCCCTTCACTTTGTAGGCAAGCCTTAGTAAACTCTATAATCTCCCCAAAACTAAGATTGGAGAGTCATTTCCTTCATTTGCTTGGGAATGGTGTAGCAGCAGGGCTGGGAAGGCATGTGTGTGGTGGACTCTCTGCTACAGTAACTAATAGCAAGGACACTTATCATTGTAAGGATTGTCAAATGCAAAAGAAAATGCTAGGTATTCTCAAAACAAGGACTTGGCCCCTGTCACATTCTCCAATTGCTCAGTTTTCTGTAAGTCCAATATAAAAATGGAATTTTACATTTACTGTGTCAAATAATCAATTCTTTCCCTTTTTGTTGATGAGACAATTTACTGACCAACAAGTGAGGAATGCATTGCTCATCAGACATATAAGCATATAGTCACTTTCTTACCAAGGGAGCAGAAGTCAGTGAGTACAGTTTTAAGTGAGCATGGGTTTCATAAATTGGCAACTCCAGTTGTTTCATTGCTTGGAAAGGTGATAGGATAACAAAATATACATTCAACCTTATTTTCATCCTTCAGGGAAATTAAGGTATTGTGTTAGCCAATGAGCAAATCATTTTGTACTGTCAGTTTATTAACATGTCTGAGGCCAGAAAACATTCACTCTTCTATAGAGTTTATGGAAAAGGATACATCAGTTGATCAGTGGCAAGACTTTGCAGTACACAGTCCTTGGTATCTTCACAAACCCTGTTTTCATATGAGCTTTTATTCTGGAATTAGCACCTGGTTATCTTAGGTCATTAACTTTTACAAATAATTTTCTCATTGGAGTTTTGTGCTCTCCATACAATGTAATTTAATGATATTTAGATCCACTACCCTATACGCACCTCGCCTTACTGCTTCTCACCCAATTTACTGTACTTAATATGTGTCTCTATATATACATATATATGTTAACATAACACACACACACACACACACACACATAACAGATTATATATATATATATATATCTTAATTTAGAGCTGATTTTGAAAGTTCCACCATAAAGAGCTTATTTCTTTTCATTTTTAAAAATTTTTTTTAATTTATTATTTTTTATGTGCATGAGTGTACTGTCTGCATGTTTGTTGGTGCACCCATGTCGTGCAATGCCACGGAAGTCAGAAGAGGGTCGGATTCCCTGCAACTGGAATTAAAGACGGTTCTTAGCCACCATGTGGGTTCTGGGAATCAAACCCAGGTCCTCTGCAAGAGCAGTTGGTGCTCTTAAGCCCTGAGCCATCTCTCCAGCCCCTCTTTTCATTTCAATATGAAGCAAGACAGCTGGATAGTATGTCTCAGAGATTATAATTCTGGATAATGTTGACATGAAGTGAAAGGATTCAGAGCAAAATTGGTATTAACTGTGAAGGTGGAAAAGAATTGGAAGGGGGACTGCTGTCTTTCAAAAAAAGATTGCTGAGAGGAACGGTCTACAAATTCACCCAGAAACTAGAGTCAATAAAAAAGTCTACATAGTGTCCATTTTAGTCTATGATAGAAATAGTGAAGTCAAAAAGATATATAGAAGAAAATAGATATATAGCTGTCTGTCTGTATAAACAGTAGAGATTCATAAATACAGAATATATTCTAATACCAATTTCTAAATGCATTTTGTGTATTTTAGTGGCTTAAAATATTTATTTTAAATATGTATGCTCTTAGTTTTTTCTATTTTGTATAAGTATTTTTTATTTTAATTAATAATGCTTAGTTTTTTCTTATTATGCTCAAACTATTTTTAAATGCCTTCACACAATCAACACATTGACATACTTTAACATTTTAAAAGTTTTAGTTATTTATAAATGCATTTTTCTATATTTGCATATTTTGACTAAATATTGTATTTTAATTGCTTTTCTCATCACTATAACACAATTTTGAATGGAAAAACTTATATAAAGGAGGAGAGATTTATTTTGGTTACCAGTTCAAAGGGAACAGCCCTTCGTGGAAGGGAAGCTATGTCAGTGGGAGAGACTGTGACAGAGAGCTTGCAAAGCAGATGGCTAGTATCTAACAGAACTGGAAGTAGAAAACCAGGCCAGAAGCAGGACCACTATAGCTCTCAGGCCAAGTCTTGTGGTTCTATCTGTGCCGGCTAGACTACATTTCCAAAAGGTTCCACAACCTCCCAAACCACTACCAGCTAGGGACCAAATATTCAAACACATGAGGCTACGGGGCACTTCATATTGAAAACAATACTATGATAATGGCTTCTCCTCTTTCCTCTGATGCACATTTGCAGATCTTTTCAGGATTAATCATTCAAAACTTGGCTTGTTTGTTTTGTTAATTATTTTATGTGTATGAGTGTTGGGCCTACATGCATGTAAGTACACCTGTGTCATTCAGTGCCTGCACAGGACAGAAGAGGGTATTGGATCTCCTGGAACTGGAGTTATGAACAATTGTTAGCTGTGATTTCAGTGCTGGGATTCAAACCAGAGCCTTCTAGAACAGCCAGTCCTCTTAACCATTAAGCCAGCTTTCCTGCTCCTCAAACCTTAGTTTTAAATAGCCAAACCAGGACATTAATTCAATTTTTTTTTTCATTTATTTCAAAGACCTACCACAAATGAGTATAAAGAATCCCACAAAAAGTAAAAGCTGTACTTTGACAACACATGAACTTTATCATTTTGTTCAGAACTATTATTTGTCAGGGAGTGATTGCATGAAAATACCCACATGAATGCAGTGACTATAATTATAATAGTTTGAAATAATTCAACACTCTTGTAGTCAAAGCAAAGAACTCTTCTGAACTTTGTGTTATGTGTTTGTGTTATGTGTTTGTTGATGTCATGAATCTTAAGGCTAGCAGATGGCCATTGCAACCCGACATGCTCTGTTGTGGGAGAGCTTCTTCCAATCACTAAACTTTTTTAAAAAGAAAATACACAAAAGGTGAATCAAGAAAATTCCTTCTGATCATTTTAAAAGTCAATAATGACCTCATAACAGTAATACTTCTTTAGGGAGTCTAACAGAGTACTGTTTTCTGGAAAAGAATACATGTAGGGAATTTAATAATCATGCTAACGAACAGGGGAAACTGAAAGTCTGCTTATTATAATTATAGGAACAGGCTACCGGCAGCTGAGTAATCAGAGCAGCAGAAAGAAAAGCTCACAGGAGACACTTAAGACAGAGGAAGAGGCTAAGGAAAGCTCCTTTTGCAAATGGGGCAGATAAAGGACCAAAGAAAGCAGTAAATAAGAGACCAGACCCTGCTAATGCTTAGTGTACGAGGATCTCCAAATAGCTCTGGATGCAGACAACAGTTTCCTGTTTGGTAAAAAACATCATCAGTTCTTTGAAAACACTTTGTCCATTCTTAGATAAGAGTCCCCTTGTTCATGTCCTAGAAAAACCCAAACCATGCAAATATCTACAGCTTAAATTAAATCTGGAAATGACACTTAACTAATGTACCTGAAGTCAACATGGTTGATGACTGATCACACAAAAATGATAAGAAGAAATCTTTCAAGCTCTATCTTTGCTAATATTAAACTAATTTTATCCTCTTACCACATTGTATGGAACAACATGAAAGCATTGATGTGAGTTAAACAGAGTGTTAGTCCAGATTAAGATGTGCATAGCTAATGAATGAGAAGATATGCTGGAAAAGAGAAGAGGGCCTTACACTCAGGCTCCTTACATGAAAAGTAGAACGTTCATTAGACAGTAACGTTTTATAAACCATTATTTTAAAATATCTCAAGAATATTAAAATGAACTCTATTTTTTGTAAAAGGCACTTAATTTTTTTTCCTTTTTATTTTTTTTTATTTTCTATTGTTATTAAACTTTTTCCATAAGTCATACATCATTTCTCAGTCAAATCTAGGGTTGCTTCCTTTTCCATGCCCCCCACCCCACCCAAGTCCTTGCACTCTGCCATACATGTCCTGCACCTTTTTCTGAGCTTTCCAGAGTTTTTTTCAGTTCTTTTGTTGTTGTTCTCTCCAACCTGTATTGCTGCAGTACATATACATATATATAGTTTTATATATATATATAGTTATATATACATAAATATATACACATATCACTTGAATTGGAGGATTTTTTTTCTTAAAAGATGTCATGTTTTCCTTAAGGAAGTGCTTGAAGGTTCCTCCTTGGCAATCCCAAACAACCATCAATCCCTGCACTTTTGCTCCACATTGGGGTCTTTCCCTCCCATGGTCCCCCAAATGAAGTCTAGTAAGCACCAGTCCTGTCTTGATCCTCCTGCACTGACCTCCATGATACAGCCCAGGTAGTCCAACAATGGCAGTCTATATTCTGATGAGGCTGACATCCCCTTAGCTGTTTAGTCCACAAGCTGGGTATCACAGTAGTCCCCAAACAAAAGACGAATGGTATTCCTCATCTGTGGATGCTAGTTCCAAGTGCCTGGTTGTGGATGTTATATTCATTAACTTTATATTCTTCATGATCTAAAGACAACTGTGCTCTTGCATTGTGAATCCCTAAACAGGTTCTAGAGTTGGCCTAACATTTATTGTCAGACCTTGGGTTTTCGGTATATGATGGAGGGTGTGTGTATATATCTTTTAGAGTAATATGGGATTAAAATGGAAAGATACCAATCAAGAAATATAATATGGAAATAACATATAGTTTATTTCCAAAGGATACAATTATAATATAGGTGCAATGTAATAGGCTTGTGCAACTTAGCCTTTCTGGGTGCTTAACGACCATACTTAATACCTATAACAATTTGGCCAAGGGACCTAAAGGATAACTTTGTTCCTTGCCCTCAGAGGTCAACCAAGTCTTAGGGGACTATGCATGGGGGCATCTCTTGAAATGTCCTGCAAATGTGGGTCACCAGTCTTCCTGTGTAGGGAGGTCTTGGAGATCCACTAATGGGACTTCAGCCAGTGTCCAGTCTATAAAGAGGAAAGTCTGCTCATGCTTCAAAAAGGGAAGCCTGGTCTAGCAAGACCTGATTTTGTCCTCGAGTGGATGGAACTGGTAAATGAAAAGCTGAAAGAAGCAAGGCATTCCTACCCCCTTCCCCCTAAAAAAAAAACCCCAAGAGACCCCTGAGGACCATTATTTAATATATTTATTATTTCTACCCAAACTAGTGATCGTGTTTCTTGAGATTCTACTGCAGTTATTTCTGTTTTCTATAAAAGTGCTAAAAGAGGGGCTGGAGAGATGGCCTAGTGGTTAAGAGTGCCGACTGCTCTTACAGAGGACCTGGGTTCAATCCCCAGTACCCACATGGCGGCCAAGAACCATCCCAAACTCTGATTCCAGGAGAACACCAGATCCAGGGGAATTCAACACCCTCTTCTGACCTATGCAGCATTGCACAACATGGTCCACAAACCTGCATGCAGACAGTACATTCATACACATACAGAAATAAAGAAAATTAAAAAAAATAAATAAAAGTGCTAAAAGAAATAAGAAAAATGCCATTGGAAGAATGGCAGGTGAGGCCTCATTTACCTATATACGGTTTCTTCTTATCCATGAGAGATATCTTGCAAGACATTCTGCAAATACAATGGGGTCTCCTACATATATTATAGGGTTTCCTAAATATGCATAATGAAGATTGATTTATAAATTAAGCCCAAGAATAGATTAACAGCAACAGAAATTAAATGGAAGTATAACAATATATTGTAAATAAGTTATTTAAAACATATTTTCTGAATGTATTGACCTTGGATAATGGAACCAGTGAAAAGTTAAACCTTGGATGTATGAAATACACAAAGCATCAATAAAATAAAAAGAAAAAAAAAGAAAAGTTAAACCTTGGAAAAGGGAGATCTACTGTAGTGTGTATCCACATTAGCTTACCTGGAAATAGAACTCATTTTCGGCATAATAAAAATAACCAAATTTCATCATGTGAAAGACTTCTCATAGACTGAGTTTGATTAAGCAAGTACAGTTAACTGACCAGAGTATGGCTGTGAATAATAGATTTGGAGAAACAGAATCATCCTAATCAACTTTCATAATCGAAGAATAGAGTCTATGATATATAGTCCATAATATGAGCTCTTTAGTAATTCTACCCTGTGGGGTGTGTGTGTGTGTGTGTGTGTGTGTGTGTCTGTGTGTCTGTGTGTCTGTGTGTGTCTGTGTGTACTTATATGTAATGACAATTGTAGCAAGCAAAAAAAAAGTTTATATATTTTTAAAATGTTAAAAAAAATGTTTCCATGTATTAAGGGGGCTCTCCCACTGAATTTTTCTTGGTAAATACTGCTCCCTTCTGTTCATTACAGGGGCAAGCATGGTAGTAAGTGGAGTTCAACTTGGCCTTAGAAGACTCATAGGGAAGGCAGTCTACATTTTAAGGCTGACATGACCTCACTCATCACATGGTCAGTCTAGTTCTTTCCCAGGCACTGTTTCCACATGAGAAAACAATGTTGTGTCTAGAGCAAGCAGGCATCAAAACCAGTTTCTACATAGTCGTTGACAAATGCATTGTCATTAGTGGAAAAGAATGATTTGGAAAAGAATAATTTGAAAATTACATAAACTCCCCTAAAATAATATAGCCCAATTTAATGACTAAAAATAAAAATATATTGTGGGAGTACTTTTGCTTTGGGGTGAAGGAAGAAATGCAAGCTGGAACACATTGAATTCATCCAGCTTTCACTGATGTAGTAACACTATTTTCACAGCATTCTGTTTATTGAGAGAGTCAGGATATTACAAAAACCCTCCTTGGTTGCGGAGAGATTACTGAATTTCCAAGAAAATTACTTTTTTTGCAATGAAGATGTAATTTAGTATTTTATTTTTAAAATAACCATTATTAATCATTTTTAATAACCACACAATATAATTGTGAACATTTTGAAATAGCCATTAGCAGTCTAGGAAACTATTTGGTGCTTTCACAAAACATTCCACAGACTTATACCAGCTTTGAAAATAGTTTCCAGAAGGCAAAAGGCTCAGAGATGCACAATTTGTCACTAGGCAACAGTATATTGCATAACTAATTCCATGATATATTCTGTTGGATTCTTCCTACCATGCTCAGTTCCAACAGACTAAGTCAACTTAAACCTACCTCTGCAGTTAGCTACACAAGTTCCCCACAAATACTAGTTTTCAAAGACATGGCAGCCCATAGTACGAACAAAGGTTCTTTACAACACAAACCAAAAAAAAAAAAAAAATCTAGCTACAGTTTTTGTTTTAATTTATATATTAAATTATATCTGTATATTAATATGGAGTAGAAAAAGCCATTAAATTTCTCTCTGAAGAAGTCTTCAATCCCTTCTTTTTAATTTTAGTACATTGTAAGTTATCAGCTCTGTGAACAAAGATAAATATTTTAGACATTATTGCCAACTTTTCCGCTTTGTGTGGGCTTTTACTTTTTCGGTAATAGAAAAATCACAAAAGATTATGTTAGCAGGTTCCTACTGGGGTTATCTCACAAAGAAAATAAGGATTTTTTTAATTTTTTTTTTTTTTTTTTTTTTTTGTTCTGAAGGTTCTCCCCCAAAAAAGTCACTTTTAAATTAATTTTTTTTTTTTTTTTTTTTTTGGTCTTTTCGAGACAAGGGTCTCCCTGTAGCCCCAACTGTTGGAACTCACTCTGTAGACCAGGCTGGCCTTGAACTCACAGGATCCACCTGCCTCTGCTCCCAAGTGCTAAGATTTAAAGGCGTGCATCACCCATGCCTGCGTCTAAAGAAAAGGCAAGATCATATTTCTTTTCAAAATTTTCATCAATATATATTATATATATAATAAACTTGTATAAGATATATATATATTATGATATATTATATGCTTGTATATTCATTTTTTTTCTCTTCAAGTTAAAATCAACAGAATATTCTTTCAGTAAAATTCCCTGAAAATTATGAAAGATTAAGGGTAAGAAGAGAGAAATATAAAAGAAAAAATTATTTTTTTTCTTTAAGTTCCAATTCTGTTTTCCTTTTTGTTATTTGATTATATTTGATAAACAAAAATTATATTTTCTCATCTTTCTTAAGCATTTACTCCTATAATTTAAAACACTTGGTCTCAAATATATTCCCTTCTCAGAAGCTAAAATAATTTGTTGTTTTTCATGGTACTGGGTATTGAACCTGAGGACCTTGTGCATACGGGATCAGCACTCTACTAAAAAGTATATCTCCTGCCTCAAAATACATTCTTTAAAAAATCAATTTGACAATGATAATGATGATGTTCTCTTCCATTACCAATTTGCTTAGAAGGAAAATGAAACTTCTCTCTGTAGTCTGTGAGACCATGCATGATCTTGCCTAACCTTACTATGTACTTACCTGTCATGAAAACCTTTTTCTTTTTTTATTAATGCTTTGTGTATTTCATACATCATTTTCCAATTCAGTTCAGGCATATATCCCTTTCCTTTCCCCCCACCCCACCCCTACCCATCCCAGATCATGCATTCTGCCATAACTTTTCTGCATCTTTCTGGTTTTTTTTGTTTTGTTTTGTTTTGTTTTCATATTTTTTAACAATAAGTGATAATTTGTGAGTACAAGCATCCTTCATGTAAAACCAATTTGCAAGCAGTTGTTCCCCACACAGCTCATGGGTCCCACCATCCAGCAGGGGGGGCTTGTATGGTCAATCAAGTTGATTAAATGAGTGTCCAGTCTATATTGTAGTTTCACCATTCACCCCAATCGCAGCCCTTACATTCTACTGCACCTCCTCTTCTGCAGATTGTTCCCTAGGCTTAGAAAAGGGGCACAGGTGGATGAGAAGCAAAACAGTCTACTTTCTCTGGAGCTGTTGTCTTGGCCTTTAGTCAATTCTGGCTGTTTTCTTTCACGGGATGACAGCTTGTCCAGGCATAACCTTTTGATCCTTACTTGATGCCACAAGCTTACATCCTCTAATGATTAGGAGATATTATAAACCACAGGAAGACCCTGTCATATTTAACAGAAGAAAATGTAATTCATGGATTAACATACCATCCAAACATCTGTGTCTATACCAAAGTAACCTACCATAACAATTAGTACTGTTTAAATACCTATATATCTAATTACGTGTGCTTCATGAAAACCTTTATCTCCCTCTGTGGAATCCATTTATAAAGAATCTCTGCTGCCCCCTCAAGTGTCCTTTCCTGCACATAATATTTCCCCACTCTGTCCCTACGTTATGATGCCTTTACCCTGTTCTTTACTAAGGAAGCATATCATTCCAGACACTTTGGTTGACATCGCCTGAGTGAAGCCAATCTTTTAAGTGACATCCTTCTATTATCTACCACTGTGCTGTTTCTTCCCTTCAAAACACTGATTAAAATGCTATTTTATTTATTTGTATGTTCACATGTTCTGAGTCTGTTTACTAACATGTCCCTAGAGTAGTTGAATAAATGAATAAAGTTATGTACCTAATCAAAATTTAAACAGCATTGATTAATGTACTGAGCTAAAGGTAGATCTCAGCATAAATAAGAAATCATCGCAATAATTTATTCATTGAATTTGTGGTAGAATAAATTTTTATTGGCCATCTATTTTACTCTGACAACGGCTCTAGTTTCAAGAGTATGTCAGTTTGAAGACCCGGTTCTTATTGAGCACATTCTGATAATGGGTGAGTGGGTAGAAAGGCAAATCGCTGAGGTAAATTGAAAGATCAGAAATGCAACAGAACTTTGTGCTCACCTTCTCCCTTTGTGCTGGATTTCGTCTGGCTTGAGTGATACTCATCAACTTGTTTTTAAGGAACAAGGTTGGGTGTGTCAGGAAGGGGAGTTAGGAGAAGGGTAGTGAATATGATCAAAATACATTGTAAAACACTTTCAAAGAGCCGGCACAGTAGTCCACACCTCTAATACCAGCACTCCAGAGGGATAGGCAGGTGGATCTCTGTGAGATTAAAGCCAGCAGGAGACAGAAACAGCCAGAGAGAGATAAGTTCACTTAGACGATTGCAAGGGCAGAGGCTTTGGCTTCAGAGGTTTTTTTGTTTTTTTTTGTTTTTTTTTTAATTTAATTTTTATTGATGTTTTGTGCATTTCGTACATCATTTTCCAATTCAGATCAGGCATATTTCCCTTTCCCTTCCCCCCCACCCCCACCCCATCCCAGATCATGAATTCTGCCGTAACTGTCTTGCATCTTTCTCTGTTTTTTTTTTTTTTTTTTTCATTTTTTAGCTATAAGTGATAATCCATGAGTACAGGCATCCTTCGTGCAAAACCAATCTGCAGGCTGTTGTGCCCAAACCCCCACAGCCCCACCATCCAGTGGGGGGTGACAGGTTGTTTGTTCAATCAAGTTGATCAAATGAGTGTCCAGACTACATCGCTGTAGTTTCACCATTCACCCCAATCGCAGCCTTTACATTCTACCACGCCCCCTCTTCCGCAGATTGTTCCCTAGGCTTAGAAAAGGGGCACAGGTGGATGAGAAGTAAAACAGTCCACTCTCTCTGGAGCTGTTGACTTGGACTCTGGTCAATTCTGGCTGTTTCCTTTCATGGGCTGACAGTTTGTCCAGGAATAACCTTTCGATCCTACTAATGAAGAACAAGCAATTAGATATATAGGTATTTAAGCAGCACTAATAGTTATGGTAGGTTACTTTAGCATAGACACATGTTTGGATATGTTAATCCATGAATTACAATTTTCCCCCCTGTTAAATATGACAGGGTCTTACTGTGGCTTATAACATCTCCTAACCTGTAGAGGATGTAAGCTTGTGGCATCAGCCATGGGTTATTCCTCCAAGGAGAGAGCCAATAGCCAATTAGATTTGGGATATACAGGCACATGGCTGCCTCTGCTGGACAGTATTTCCAGGCAGGTGAGGTGTAGCTGGTGCTGACGGTGGCTTCAGAGGTTTTTAAACTTTACGCTGAGTAGTAACAAATGTTTTAACAGGATCGTCCTGTCTTCAGGGATCAGAAAAGTCTATGAGGAATCAAGAGTGAAGTGTGGAAACTGTGGAGGACATTACACATGTAATGAAGGAGGAAACAATGTTGACTAGGACCAGGATAGGCAGTGAGCAATGGATAGATGTTTTAGATGTTGTTTTAGATGTATCACCAAACTTTTATTATTCTGGGAAATGAACAAAGAAAGCAGTCACACAGTTGATAGAACATAGGATGATCCGGGGCTGGAGAGATGTTTCTGCAGCCTGAATGATTGTATTTCCCCAGAATTCATATGTCGAGGTCTTATTTCCATAGTGATGGTATTTGAAGGTAGGACTCTGGGAAATGACTATGAGGACAGGATTCTCATGAATGGGTTAGATACACTTGTATTCTAAGTAAGTAAACTTAGACAGATAATCTAGCCAATAGCCACCCTGAAATTGCTTTTTTTTTAATTTTTATTCCTTATGTGTCTGAGTGTATTGCCTGCATGTATGTAAGTGCACCCATGTTGTGCAATGTCTATGGGGGTGAGCAGAAGGAGGTCAGAAGAAGGTATCAGTATCCTGGAATTAGAGTTATGGATAGCTGTTAGCCACCATGTGGATACCGGGAATCAAACCTGGTCCTCTGCCAGAGAAGCTATTACTCTTAACTGCTGCTGAGTCATCTCTCCAAACCCCTGAACTTGTTTTTTAACTGTGTTTTAAACAGCATAGCTATTTTAGTGCATCCCACTAACATGAAATGTTAGAGGATGGTACTAACATGAAATAATTTTCATGTAGAATTTTATGCCAAACAATGTTTCTGAATTTTATCACTGGAAATTAAAACATGTAATGAGAAGTTTGGGATTCTGTTGGTTTAATATATGATCTTCATGGCTTTGGACCTTGTTTCTGCAACTACATGAACTTAGTGAAAAACCTTACCTTACTTAGGAATAAGCTGTAATTTACAAGATGAAGACCAATAGCTTATAGTACTATTATTATACATATAAGATGACAGTTATAAGTAAATTAACCCTCATATGGCATATAGTAAACACTGTCAGTGACTATCTCATAATATTCATTTATTTTCCCCAGTGACCGGCTACCACAGGACATGTAGTACTAAAAAAATGTAAGTTGAAGCATTTGTTTGACATTGTTAATAGGCGAATACGATAAAACATATTGTAGTACACATTAAAGGTGAAGCTGTGTGAAGATTATATCACAAGGATATCTTTCTTTCTTTCTTTCTTTCTTTCTTTCTTTCTTTCTTTCTTTTTTATTTGAGACAGATCTCTCTGTAGCTCCAACTGGCCTAAAACTTCCTCTGTAGATCAGGCTGGCCTTGATCTCACAGAGATCTACCCATCTCTGACTTGGGAATGCTTAGATTAAATGCATGCCCCATCACCCCCAGAAAGCTATTTTTAAAATGCTATTTATAATATAAATAAACATGAAGGACATTGTGTTAAGTAAAATAAGCCTGGAAAAATACATATCTTATTGTATGTAAATTTCAATAAATTGAATCCATAGGAGCATAAAATATAATGTGAACCAGGACTAAAGCAGATGATAAAGCCCTCCAGAGATACTGTAACAAAGATATAAAATTCCACTTAGGAGGAATAAATCTATCTCTTAAATAGTATATCTTAAACAGTATAGGTCATATAGTGCTAATGAATTATATCCTTGAAAATGGCTGAGAGAAGATTTAAAGAATTTCACATGGAAAATTTCCATGCTTTTGAGGTCTTGTGTGTGTGTGTAATTGTATATTATACACATATATTTTTAAATTAAAATTAATTTTAAGAGTTAAGAGATAAGACTTAGACACAACAAATTTCTTTTAAAATGGAGATACTTAAGTTTATAACAAGTCAATAAAGAGGTACTGGTACTATTCGAACCTTCTGAAATACTGACTTGGTCCAATATGGAGCATAAGGAACTTCCTGTCACTGGGAGCATTTAGCCATGTGTAATCATGTGGCAAGACCAGCAGAAATGTTAAAGGAATTCAGCCCCATCAAATAAGAAAAGAGAATTAGATCAATGAGGTAAAACTCCAATGTAACATTCATTCATTCATTCATTTAGAAACAGTCTCATGTACCCCAGGTTGGTTGACCTCAAACTTACTATGTAACTGAGAATGACCTTGAACTCTTGATCCTCCTGCCACTTCTGAAATACTGAGGTTACAGATACCTGACACATTGTAGTATCTCTGTCCAAACTGCACTGCATACAGCTTCACCACTCACTGATAATGTCATGTCAATGTTTAGGATAATTGACAGGGTTAGGAAAATGCTTTCCAGGTTTTTTTTCCAATATGAGTTGCAAGATTTGGATGCTTTTAATTTTCTTATATACTAATTTAATTTCCCTTCAGTTGCAATACTTGGAAAGTTAGAGGAGCAGATGTAGGAAGATTCCTAGAAGCCATTTTTACAATGAGAAAACCCAGAGCCAAAAAAGCCCAGGGCCAATACAAAGGCAAAATCCTTAAAGTCAGAGAAATCTTAACCCACTGAAACTTAAATATTGTACTCTTTTGACAGCCACAAACTTACTCCTAAGGAAACATATTGCTCACCACCATCCTAAGACCATGTATGGGGCTGCGCACGTGCAGCCCTGGAGCTCTTAACTTCTTGATGAATCCGCTTCTGTAGGAGAATAATTTGAAAAGACAAACTAGCTTCCAGAATGCTAAAACCATTCAGCAAGAGACATGTCTAAGAGAAGTGGGGACTGTTAACTGGGAACACAGAAAACCTAAAGGGACATGATTACTGTCTTCAAATATTTGAAGGACTGTCATATAAATGTCTGTCCAAATAGTTCCTCTGAGTAGCTCTCAGGGACAAAACTAAGAACAATGGGAAGAAATTCCATGGAAGAAAATTTCAGCCAATTGTAAGAACTTTCTAAATAATTAAAGTTGCTTGAAAATGGAGTGACAAGTAAGGGGCTCCCTGACACTTGAAATATGCCACAGAACTCAAGTGATTGCTTGTCTGTCACTGGACTACTGGATATAGATATGGCTTTTATTATGAGCAGAAGTTCAGGCTAAATAACTTCCAAGTTACAATCCAGTAGGTTTTAAATGTTCTCCTGGCTCTCAGGAAAAAGACAATTCTTCAGTGCATCAATGATCATAATAGACAAGTCAGCAAATCTCAAAATGAAACACTAGAATTTTCCATCTAAATCAAATCAGACCTCTGGAAAAGTAAGAGGAATATGTCGTGGAATTATTCCACAATATGTAACTCTGTCTTCTAAAATCATCTCTATATTTTATATTGCCATAAAATGTTGTTTACATTTTATTGTTTAATAAAATAGTGCCTTCCATGTGACAAATACCATATTATACTTGATAAACAGTAGTAAAAATTATTAGTAAAACAGACCCTAGTCTCTTGCTTGTAGTCAATTTACATTTCTATGTATTAAAAGGTTATGTATACAGGAAAGCACATGTAGTCCATAAGATTTTATTAAGCAATATTACAAAACCATGAGTTTTCAAGTAAAAATCAAATCCAAGCTTCATTGTTTACATGGCAAGCAACTTAAGTTTTTGCATCTTAATTCCTTTGTCTAAAATATGGGTTATATATACTCCTACATGATTTGTGTGAACATAAGTGAAATAATGCTTGTAAAATGTTTCACACACAGGAATACTCTGTAAATAATATTATTTTTAAATAGTTTGTGTACAACAGTCTTCCAAGGGCTGTCATCACAAAGAATAAAATAATAAGCTATAAAGCAGAGGGCCCAAAGAGAAGTTTACATAGTTCTAAATCTACTTGTTTTTCCTGGGAAATACAGCATACTAGAAAAACTTATCTAAAGAAAAACAACATGTAGTTAAGATAATATAAACTATGTAAAGCATTATAGATTACTAAATAAAAAGCCTGTTTCAAGAAAGCAAGGCAATGGAAAAGCCATGTCTAAAGATTATCTCAATGACTGCAAAGGATGGCATAGCTAGGATCCTGTGAAAATACCCCTGAAGACCCTTAAATGCTCCTGAAGAATACTCAATGCTGCAGCTTAGTGAGAATCACCAAAGCCTTTTGTTTCCCCTCTCATTATGACTCGTCTTTTACTGCCTGCTGATACTTTAAAATAACATTTCCATACTATGTTCTTCCATTTCTGGAGTTATATGGTAACCACAGAACGCAAGCTGATCGCAGGTTTGGGTCAAACAGTTAAAACTATAGGATACTTTTAATATGGTGGTTACCTTGATAGGACACAACTAGATGCAATTGCATAGTTTTCCAAAAATGTCAACTATTGATTATACTCTATTTGTTGCAAACAAGATGATACTGAAATGATACCACTGTGACACAATTTCATATTTAAAAAAATGAAACAATATTCTTCATTAGGCTCATGTTCATTTTCCCGTCACTGTCACTGCATCTCTGAGGGCAAACATTAACAAATTTTATGGGGATGCACATTAGCTGTTACCTATCTTTTTCTGATCCTCTAAAGCAGACTGATTCACATACACACCAAGAACTTCAGTGCTTATACAGTCAAATGCCAGAGAAAGACCCAATCCCTCCCTTCATTGCCTCAGTTTCTAATTCTGTGTCTGTTCTGCCTCATCACTCATACCTTGACTCTGATAACTCAATCTATGACTTGTACTTTGTGCTTGATCACCACAGTCTGATTTGCTTAATGGGTTGTATATGTTCATTGAATTTCTGATTGGAAGTAACAGGAACCCAACTCGAACTTGGCTAATATAGCTGAATTTATTAGGTTCTGTAGTGAAGAATGCAAGTTTTGCTGTAGTTCGTGAAATTAAATAATTCTTTGGGCCTTTTTTCATCTCTTGTCTCTGCTTTATTGTAGATTGATCTGTAGATTGATTTTTCTTTTCAGTCTCCTTACTAATAGCAATTCTTGCTTTCTGCAGTTTTAAAACTTAAAATTGAGCCTTGCCATGTTGATTTAACATGTCAATAAATGACATGGGACCAATAACTTAAAAGATATAAGTGGATTTACAAGAAGGATGGGTCAAGTAAATTACCTAGAGTATATATATATGCAGATGGGTACTGCTTACAGTCTAGATTTGTTAACAAAATAAAAATAAATTTATGTGAATAAAAAAGGATAACTTCAGTTTTCTAGTTGACACACTTGGGAAAAGGGAACCTCAATTAAGGAATTTCCTCTATCAGATTGGCCTCTGGGCATGTCTGCCAGGCATTTTCTTGATTGTAGAGTGGTATGGGAGTGCTCAGCCCAATGTGGGTGGTGGTACCCCTTGGCAGGTGGTCCTGGGTTGTATAAGAAAGTAGGCTGACCAGCAGGGCGTGGTGGCATAGGCCTTTAATCCTAGCACTTGGGAGGCAGAGGCAGGCAGATCTTTGTGAGTTCAAGTCCAGCATGGTCTACAGAGCGAGTTCGAGGATAGCTGGTACTACAGGGAGACTGTGCTGGATAACTTTAGTGTCAACTTGACGCACCTGTGTTGAGGAGCTTCAATTGGGGAATTGGCTCCATTGGATTGGCCTGTGGCCACATCTGTGGAGTATTGTCTGATTGTCAAGCAGTGTGGGAGGGCCCAGCCCACAATGGGTGGTGCCACCCTGGGCAGGTTGTTGTGTACCGTATAAGAAGGCAGGCTGGGCATGAGCCAGGGGAGCAAGCCAGTGAACCGCATTCTTCCATGGCCTGTGCTTCAGCTTCTGCCTCCAGATTCCTGCCCTGAGTTCCTGCCTTGGGTTCCCTAAGTGATGAACTGTGACCCAGGAGATGTAAGCTGAATAAACCCTTTCCTCCCCAAGTTGGTGTCGGTCAGAGTGTTTTGTCACAGCAATGGAAGACAAACTACAACAGAGACCTTTTCTCGGAAAGACCAAAAAAAGAAAAAACAAACAAACAAAAAAGAAAGTAGGCTGACCACAGGACAAAGGAGCAAGACAGTAAGCAGCATTCCTCCATCCTAGGTGCTTCAGTTGCTGCCTCCAGCTTCCTCCCCTGAGTTTCAAGCCCTGACCTCTCACAAGGAAGATCTGTGATCCTGATGCATAAGTCCAATAAACTCTTTCTCTACATGTCGTTTTGGTCAGAGTGTTTTGTTACAGAAGTAGAAAGCAAATCAGGAAGGCTGGATTCTCAATTCTTGAATGCATTAGAATGACAGTTGTTAAAGCAATGGGGGCTATCTACAGAATCTCTGATTGTATAGGCTTGGAAAGAACCAACAATTTGCATTTGAAATAAGTGCCAAGGTATTTTTGTTTTTACTGATCTAAAGCCTAAACTTGGAAAGCCACTAGAAAACAAAACAGAAAGGGAATTATGTAAGATTTGAGTTGGCTACCATGTTTTTTGAACTTAATCTTGTGATCTGTGACCTACTTAGCTACTTCAGTTAAGAGCTTGTGTTTTTGCTTTTAATCCATCAAATATTTTTCAACCATGAACATAAACCATTCTGAGATATAAAAACCTAATGAGCCACACAAGGAAACACCTGCCTAGAATTCCACACTCAAGAAACTGAGGCAAAAGGACTACAAGATCAAGGTCAAATGAGGCTGCCAAGGGAGACTCAAAATAAATAAATAAATAAATAAATAGAATAAGTAAGTAAAATAAATGAAAATATGGAATGAGCTGGGTGTGGTGGATCATTTTTTTAATCCCAGCACTCTAGAGGCAGAGGCAGGTGGATCTCTGTGAGATCAAGGCCAGCCTAGATTATATTAGTGAGTTCCAGTGGTCAGCTGGGACCACAGGAAACACTACCAAAAAGACTTAAAAAAAAAAAAAAAAAAAAAAAAAAACAAAAAAAAAAACACCTTTATGGACTCATTCATCAATATTATAAGAAATTGTGTTCTAATATTTAGTTTAAGAGTGTGTTGAGCCCTTGAGACACACAACACTGACTGATAAATATTGCACAACTTTATTTTTCAAACTATGGTATCTCTTCTAGATTCTCTTCAATTGTTGTGACAAAACACTCTGACCAATTCCAACTTGGGGAGGAAAGGGTTTATTCGGCTCACATCTCCTGGGTTACACTTCATCACTGAGGGAGCTCACCATAGGAACTCAGGGCAGGAACCTGGAGGCAGGAGCTGAAGCACAGGCCATGGAAGAATGCTGCTTACTGGCTTGCTTCCCTGTCCCATGCCCAGCCTGCTTTCTTATACTGTACATAACAACGTGCCCAGGGTGGCACCACCCACAGTGGGCTGGGCCCTTCCACATAACTCAACAATTAAGACAATACTCCACAGATGTGGCCACAGGCCAGTACAATGGAGCCATTCCCCAACTGAGGCTCCCTCAACCCAGGTGTGTCAAGTTGACACTGAAGCTATCCAGCACAATATCCTTTACCTTCTGTATCCGAAGTAGATATTAGTTAAAAATTCCAGTTCTTTGGAGATATTTAGACCCAGTTACCAAGAATGTTTCTGGCTGTGCTGAGAGGCTAAAATTTTATCAAATACTTATTAAATATTTTTGTCCATTAAAATTTGGAAACTTAAAAACTATTCCTACATTTGCCATATTTCAGAACAGTATCATATTCTCAACTTTGCCTGAAGAATATAATTCACTTAGAGATCAGAAAAGGAAAGAAGATGAAAAATGAGCTAATTACCTTCAAATCAATTGGTTATGAATTTCTGGATCTAAGACATAGAAATATGTATTAAAAATAACATCTCAAGATATAAATATCTTCCCTCCAAAAGCCAATTTGAGCACTTAAAGAGAAACTATCAAACTTATAAGATTATAAAAATGAAAATGTTTCCAGAAAACCCCCAAATTACTCTACTACTTTATGTAACAATTTTAAACAATATAGCATACATTCAAAAGTAATTGTTTATAACAATTATATGAGGAATGGATAGACTCATGGTTTTGGTCTACTTTGTGTAATATATGTAATGTTACTTAAAATGCTTCAGCATATGCAGTGTAATGTTTGGGTGATATTTAAATTGTAGCATGAAAAGGTTTATTGAATTTTATTTAGGAAGTTTATACTCTGGAGGTAACTACTAGGAGTGCTCTTGTTTACAAAAACTTAATTAGCAATCAGGCCTTGGGTTATGAGAATATGTCCAGAATGCAGTTATTTTGGATACTGTAATACCTAATACAAAATATTTAAAAAAGGATTTGGGGGTATAAATGTATCTAAGATATGTGGTAAAGACTATTTTTTAGAAATCTCCAAGTCATAAGTAGCCACAACATATGAGTCCAGGAATTCCTAAACTTCGTCCAGAAAGTTAGAATTTCGGGGGCTAGGTTATTGCTAAAAATGTCTTATTTTACACAAAGAACCCTGGAGGACTGTTTTGCTGAAGGTCGTTTCTGAGTGTGAAAGAATTCCACAGAGTTGAAATTGCCCTCAAGTCAGCTCTTCGTTCAAGATGATGAGTAATACCCCTTAGGAGAAAGAGCAAATTGAAAGTTCTTAGAGATCACAAAGGGCTCATGTTTGAACTCACTGTCCAGTAAAGATTGGCAAGTGAAGACCAACATTTGGAAGATTTCAATTTGAGACAAAGCTATCAAACAAAACCTAAGAGCTGTGAACGGCTAACTTAGCTGATTTCCACCCAGTCCCTGGAAACCTTCCTTTCATTCTGGCCTTATATGCACATCTTGAGAACCCCTCCCTGTGGGTGATTTGATTTTTACCTTTGTTCCGTTTTCCTTCTTCCCACCCACCTTCTTCTCCCTGACTTGGCAACCTGGAGGCTCTGCGTTCGACTCTGCTTCTCTTCTCCTGCCTGCAGTGGTTTTGCTCTCTTCCCTGTTACTTCCTTGGATATGTATTTTCTTCTCTATGTAAGTATTCTGATTTATAGAAGAATAAGGAACTTTTAAGAGTCACTTTCTTGGTACTGATAGACTTGTTAGGCTGTTGCCACAAACTGATTATTTGGTCCAAATTTTCCAACATTATATAAAAAATATATTGGGGGTGGGAGAGATGGTTCAGCAGGTAAGGGTATTGGCTGATTCTGCAGAGGACCTAGGATCCCAGAACATATCTGGTGACTAACATTTGTCTGTAACTCCAATTCCAAGGGACCAAGACCCTCTTCTGGCATCTTCAGGCATTGCACACATGGGTGCACTTATATACCTGCAAGCAAAATACCCATACACATAAAATAAAATTAAAAAAAGAAATCAAAACAATTTTTAAAGAAAAATGTGTTGCAGAATCAATTTAAACATTACTGACTCGGTATTTTGTCAGTTTAAACACCAGTATCCAAGTTTAGTAGCAGGCATTAGGCAATTCTATACCATTGAAGCAGACTGATAGCTCTACAACACAATTCTCAGTGTCTCTCAAACTTCTCCACCTAGTCTAGTGAAGCATACAAAATACCTGTGCTGACAGTTTTCAAAATCTAATGCAGGCACACACACACACACACACACACACACACACACACACTTTTAACATGAAATTGTACTGATTGTTTCAGATAAACACACGTTTTTAGAAATCTGAATTGAGTTCCCATATTTGAATCAACTCGAAGAATATACTCAATCCTTTACTTTTCACATAAGTAATCAGTGACAGTAGAAAATACGACTATATATAAGATCAAGAGTTCTAAGTAAATCTGAACACACAGACACACACAACACACTGGTCTTGAGATCCAGGAGGCTCAAGTGCTTCCAAAAGGAGAGTGAAGTATGATGAAGATAACTTGTGTCTTGGAGTCTTTTCAGGATTGGAGAATAAGGATATTTTAGCGGAGAAAGAAGACATATTTGAAAGTCATTTACAAATGAATCAATGCCAAAAGCAGAATACCAGCTGTTACTTTCTTTACATGTGAGACATCAAAACAAATGGCAGTACCCCTAAGAACAGGAAGACACAAAAGGGACTCAAGTGAGTTATGGCAATTCCATAAGCCATTTATTAGAGTATCAACCTTCTTAGACTCTGCTATTTTACACAATACATCAGTGAATCTATATGAAAAAAGTAGGGATAGTAATAATGGAATCGGGGGAAAAAATAAGAACAAAGGGAATTAATTCTTAGATTGAAACACAAAATTAGTATAGATTTATATCTTGTTTAATGTTTCCCTATTCCTCAATTTTAGGCAGTTCAATGTAAAATGCATTTAAAAGCTTAGGTTGGGGAATTAACATGATCAAAATGAAATTGAATTTAATGTATTCCTAAGCCTTTCAAATTCACCTTAAATTAAGACATCTCAACAAGTTATTTTTCAATCATTTCTAAGATATATGATGCATGCATAATACATTTTATCAACTAAAGGTTAAATAACCCAATGCTTGAAAATACAAACCATCTTATTTGCATTAAGTGCTTTCAATTATCTTATCTTCCTCTGATTTGAAAGGATATTTCTGAATCTGTTCCAGCTCTTCTCTACTTTTTAACTCTCTGTAACCACATACAAAAGTAGACAAGCGTGAAATTAATGCCATGTAGTAGAAATTTACTAATACCAACCAAGTATGTTGCTTGATTAGTACGTAACACTGCTAGGACTTTAGGTCCTGACTTCCATTCAATGAAATGGTAGCTGAATGCAGCTGAAATTTGTAATGCTTTGAACCAAGTAATTTCAGGTATGTGAACAAATAAATGCACTTGTTTCCCCCTCCCCCTAATATTCATGGTAAAGAACTACATGATAACTTAAAAAGGAGCTCTGTTTATTTTTAGCTTTTGTTTATCTTTTGGATACATGTGTTTTGTTTTGTTTTAATTCTTTTTTCTACCATCTCTCACATTGAAACTCAACTATAGGTTCAAAGATTCAAATGGCTTGCAATATCTGTGTGTGTTTCAGTAAAATGATTATTTTGAGGATTTAAACACAGCACGTAGTTTTTCTTTTTGTCTTTTTCTGTTTTTCTTCTTTGGCAATCTTTTCAAAGATTTTCTGCATAATAATTCCAGTCAGGCAAGTGACTCAAATCTGTTTATAAGCTAAAATTATCAGAGCAAACATTCTCAAACCTACTGTGGAAAAATCACACTGTCCTGGTGAGGATAATCTCTTTCATGGTGTCTGAAATTCTCTAAGTAAATGTCATTTTGTAATGAGACTTTCTTTCTTTAGAGCATTCTGATTAGCCCTAAAGATTTGGCAGTTGGGTATCTTATACACAAAGAGTACTGGTGAAATTCAACTTTAATATAGCTTAAATTTCTGTATAAGTGCCATACTTGAATTTTTTTATATTTATGTTAAAAGAATGAACACTAGGGCACTCACAACAAGAACTTAGATTTATGCCTGCAGGAACCCCAAACAAGATTTAGTACCTACTAGATATTAGAAATACTTGATCCCACTCAGTAAAGCTCTACCTAGAGTTGTAGTATAAATAATTCCAAGTTCAGGGGTATACTTTATCAGGGACTCTCCCATCCTTCTTGCTAAGGCACAGAAAGACTCATTCTGTTTTGGTTTTCATTTTGTTTTCAGTTTCCCTGTTGTCACTGTGTTTAAGCTCATGTGTTTAAGTAGAGAAAGAGAAAAGAAAAGAAACTTCATCTTGCTTTCTTTCAGATCTCCAAAATTAACAGTCTCATTAATACAGACACATAGCCTATTTCTCCCAAGACAGTTATTTTGTTAAATTTTGGTCTTTTGGTTATGTTTACAATCTTAAAAACTGAGGTTTGAAGTAGATCATAGTCAGGCCACCAAATTGAGCTCCTAAGTAGTACTCATTTGTTAAATTCGCTTCTTTTTTTTTTTTTTTTGAGACAGAGTCTCCCTATAGCCCCAGCTGGCCTGGAACTCACTCTGTAGACCAGGCTGGCCTTGAACTCACAGAGAGCCACCTGCCTCTGCTTCCGAGTGCAAGAATTAAAAGTGTGCACCACCATACCCGTCTTAAAGATGGTTCTTAGCCACCATGTGGGTGCTGGGAATCAAACCTAGGTCCTCTGCAGAAGCAGTAGGCGCTCTTAACTGCTGAGCCATCTCTCCAGCCCCCCATTAATTTTGTTTCTTAAATCTTCCAAGTAGATGTCAGGAGGTACAATGGGGAATTTATAATGTGTAACAAAATACATACCGTGAAAAAAACATTAAACTTTATGACTCTGTATATGTCAGGGTAAGGGGAGGAGCCCAAGTCCAAGATATTATAAAGGTGAATAGAATTGTCAACTGAATAGTTGTAAAATACGTTTTAGAAGGTATTGAGTTAGACACAAAAGCTCATGAAATTTTGAAATTAGAAAAAAAAGATTGTCATGTCAACTGGGTCTTGCTCCCCCTGTTCTGGAACCAGGTCAATTCTTGCTGCTCCAGAGCTCACATTTACTCTACTTGGCCCCACAGTCTGCACCCCCTTCTTGGCCCTAGGTCCCCCTTCTGCTCCTTGCTCTGGTTTGGAAACTCCGGACTGGGTTTCTAGAAGCCAGCCACTGGATCCTAGGTTCTTGAATTGGTCCTAGGGACCTTGACCTACTGGAGAGATCTTGACTAACCGGCCTAGAACCATGCTGTACTTCCAATAAAAAAAAAAAAAAA
>VZQC01007749.1:39085-162925 GCA_009823505.1 Rhizomys pruinosus | reverse complement strand
CAAAAAAAAAAAAAAAAGAAAAAGAAAACAACAACCCCACAGAACCAGACAGAAGAAACCTCCTGGTCAGTGTAGTCCAAGAGATTCCCAAAACAACACAAGATATTGGCACCACTTTTAACTGCTTCCCAGAACTTGAAGGAAAGACCCTATTGATGAAAACATGACACCCTTCATAAGACTTGGAATAAATGAGCTGGAACTGACCTGGAAGCCCCCTGCCTGAAGATTAGATCTCATAGTATCAGAGGATAGTATGCAAGCTGCTATGAGAGAATACTAGTTAATGGTCCAAACCAGCTTTAAAGCCTAATAATCACAACAATGACTGGCACAAAAAACTATTGCTATTGGTACACTAATAGTCCATTTATCTTGGGGAATAATAAGCAGCAATCTACTTAAGGGTTCTTCAATTGGAGAGAATTCATGTGACACTGTACATGTAGCCAAAGGCACATGGCTGGAGAGATCATAGATCCCAGAAACCCCAAGTCTGTCACATTCCTAGTTATTTCCCTAGACACATCCCTAATGTAATTTCTTACTATATGCTAAATATGTATTCTTATATTTACAGACAAGTATATCTTTCATGACTCATTAAAGAAATTTCATTTTGCTGACAGATGGAGAGTATTACAGAGTTCCACAACTGGTCAAAACAGAGAATAAGTATCTATGAGATGCCCATACATAAATGACATGATGTAACCTCTAAACCTAAGGCTCAGTGAATGTGTCAGAACAGGGGCCAGAGAGAATACTAATACTTCTCTCAATTCTCACCAGCAAAGCTTCCTCATGACACAGATGGTGATTAACACAGAAAATCACAACTGGCCAAAGTGTAGAGAATAAGCAACTGCAGAGTGAATATCCCTGGAACTTCACTTATCCAGAGTTCAGGGATGATTTTGGAAGAGAGGGCAGAAGAGTATAAGAGCCAGGGATGTTAGATGGCCATAAAGAACCAGTTTTTCTGGGCAGCTGTGAACTTTCTCATTTAACTAAAACAATGGTGACAGCATGCACATGACCTATTCAACTCAAATGGGACAAAAACCCAGTACATATGTGAGGGAATGGGTAAGAACCTCCAACTTTAGCTGAGGACCCATTGGCAACTGATAACGATCACTGCTGGGTGAGGGACAGTTGGTCTTCTTTAAGATGGTAATGCTAGATAAGTTGACCAGGCTCCAATGGATGGACTCACACCATGAGACAATGGGGACAAATGACAGGCCTTAACCTATATCACAGAATGCATGAAATCTAGCATGGAGCAAGATTTTGAATCTTTTCCCATCTGTATTACAGATGTAATACAGATGTAATACAGATGGGAATAGATTCTAAATATGATCAAGATATATTACATGAAATTCACAAAAATTCAATAATTTTTTAAAAGAAGAATAGGCTAGACAAAAAAGATTGTCATGTCAAGTTAAATAACCACCCTATTGTAAACCAAGAAAGAGAAATTTATGCATTTTCAAGTGGCTATTCCAAGTACAGATATAAAGAACAAATCCAGAAGGAGAACTGACAAATCCCAAATTTGAGTCCACACTGAGTGTATTTTAATATAATTACATTGTATGTGATATGACAAAGAAGCTGTTACAGAAATGAAGAAGGTAACCAGAATTATGAAACTGGGATTTACTGCTGCACAAGACAAATTGAGACAGGCAGGGAAATTAGCAAGTCAGAGCGAGAGAATCAAGTATTAAAAATATCATACTCAAGACAAAACAGTGTTGCTAAGTGAAAAGATGTAAAACTCCAGGTGGCATAAAGAAAATGGTAATCAAGAACTTCCTATCTGGGGAGTCAAGACTGCTAAAAAATATTAAGATGTATCTGAATAGTATTGCTCAGCTCTTAAACTGAGTTTCAGTGTGAATCTGTTAGATAACATCATAATATCATCTACTTTAAATTCTGTTATGAAAAACACATGCTGAATAAGTGTATAGTTAACATATTAACCCATTAAGAGTGCTTAAGAAATAGTAGTTATGGATATTGTAGTTACTGGTTAATCTTGAAGTTGGGAGGGCATCAGATTTTCAAGTAGTTAGATATGTTAAGTACTTAACATCTCCTAGGCAGAATAATTCATTGCTGAAAGCTCTGACATCAGCAATGAATTATTCTGCCTAGGAGATGTTAGCTAGGGGATTCAAACCTGCCCCCCCCCCATTATAAAGGCCTTTTGCCTATAAGTGGGATATATGCAAGGAGAAAGGCAGTAAGTCCCTGTTGTCGAAGACCTGGTGTGAGCATGAAAAATGTTATGAGACATCACTTGCTAGAGTACAACTGGCCTCTGAAAAGGCTAGAGAGCGTTACCAAAGGCCACTAAAGCAATACAGCAAAATATTGGTCTCCCTGAGACAAGCAAGACTCCTCCGTCAATATCAGCTACACCTCAACAGCCTGGAGATACTGTGCAACAGTGGCAGCCAAGTGTCTACATATATCCCAAATCTATTTGGCTATTAGCTCTCTCCTTGGAGGAATAACTCACAGCGGATGCCACAAGCTTGTGTCCTCTGGTGGTTGGGCGATGTTTTGAGCCACAGTAAGAACTTGTCACCCTTTATAGAGAAACCATAGTTTGCGGATTAGCATGCCATCCAAGCATCTGTGTCTATGCTCACAGCTTAGCCTGACATAATAAGTGGCACTGCTTAAATGCCTGTACATCCAATAGCTTGTGCTTAGTTAATATGACTGAAATGGGTATCACTGGGAAAGCTGTCAATCCATGAAGGGAAACAACCTGAACAGACTGGAGTCCAAAATGACAACTCCAAAGAAATTAGACTGTTTTCTTCTCACCCACTTGTGCTCCTTTTCCAAAGCCCAGGGAACAAACTGCAGAAGAGGAGGCATGGTAGATTGTAAGGGCTGTGGAGAGATAGGGGTGAACCATGAGACTATAGGAATATAGTCTGAACTCCTGATTGATCAACATGTCTGTGCATACAAGCTTCTCCAACTGGTCTATGGGAACCTTGGGTTGTTCAAAATTTGGACATAGATACTTGCAAAATGCACCAATTACCTGATTGTATGACATAATGAGTGACATCAATGCTATCTGCAAACAACTGTGTCATTGTATTGTAGAATCCCTTAAAAAATTAATTAATTAATTAAAAAAATGTGAAAAGTAATCTCACCCAAAATCTGTTAGAGATGGCAAGTTTGAGACTTGATAACTAATAAGGTTCAAAAAGGCTATAGAAATGGCACAGCTGTTAAGAGAACCTCTTGCAGAGGAAACTGGGTTCTATGTCTAGCACCCACAGGGCAGCTAACAACCATCTCTAACTACAGTCCAGGGGATCCAATGCCTTCTTCTGACCTCTGGAGGCATTGCAAGACACAGGTGCACTTATTTTTTTTAATTTTTTATTTATTTATTTTTTTATGTGTATGAATGTACTGTCTGCATGTAGGTTTGTGCACCCGTGTCGTGCAATGCCGTGGAGGTCAGAAGAGGATGTCAGATTCCCCTGGAACTGGAGTTCTCCTGGAATTGGAGTTACAGACTGTTCTCAGCCGCCATGTGGGTGCTGGGGATCAAACCCGGGTCCTCTGCAAGAGAGATCAGCGCTCTTAACTGCTAGGCCATCCCTCCAGCCCCGACACAGGTGCACTTATGTACATGCAGACAATATACTCATAAACATAAAAAAACAACATATTAAAAAACTAATAGGGATCAAGTTGCATAAACATTTGCATAACAATATTGATTATATTGTTAAATGTAGAAAAGATAAGAAAGTTCATTTAAAATCAAAGACGTATTTTTTATTTATTTTCTTATTTGTTTACTGTGTGTGGTTTGGGGGTTTTTGTGTTTGGATTATTTTGTTGTTGTTTTCTTTTTTCTTTGGTTTCTGGTGTTTTTGAGACTGGGTCTCACTGGATTTCTTTTTGCCTGAGTCTCTAAGTGCTAAGATTAAAGGTGTAAGTCACCACTCCATTGTATTTTGAAAGTAATCACAATGAAAGATATTTTTATGTAACATTGAGTGATGTAACACAAATCTTATATTTAATCTCTGCTGACACATTTTTACATGAATATCTTTTATAGTCTCAGTGAACTTGGTTTATGTCATGAAGCTAGCACTGGTTAAGTGTTCAGATTTTCCAGTAACTGTATCTTAAAATAACAGCTTTTAATCAATATAGATACACAAAATGGTCAAAAGTCGTGAAGTTTTTGGTTTTTTTGTTTAGCTCATAACATTTTGTTTTGTTTTACTAAAAAAAATCTATAACTGTTCATTTGGAAAATTAGACTTCTGAAAACCTATTTTAAAAACATTCACATTTGTTATTTCCTCTCAAATACATTTTATGTGATTAGCAGTTATAGGCCACTGTGTTTGATCACTCATTCAGAGGCAGTTAAGCGGGAGTTAATGGAGTCCGAAAACTAATGACACTATTCTCTACATAGAATGGAATGGCCTAATATTCTTTTCTGTTGTGTTTTTTTTGGACTTGCGAGTCATTCAGGTCACTCCCAACAAGATTTTTTAATTCTTAAGATCAGAAAATGTGCCTTTTCTTCTCTGTCCTCAATAGTGCTTAATTTAATAAAATATAATTAACTGAAGATCATCCTTATCTGCAGCTTTTGGAGCACAGTTATCCTAGTCCCAGAAAAGCTAAAGTCTCTGAGTAAAACATTTGTTATGTGCTGTGTGGAAATCTATTCATGCCACCAAATCTCTATACTTAATGTTATTTTGGTATCTCCTCCTTTCTGTTTGCATGATCACTGCTTCATTTCCCCTGTTCATTATACAGCAGTTTTCTGTTGCAAAACTTACCTTCTGGGCTGGAGAGATGGCCTAGTGGTTAAGAGCACTGACTGCTCTTACAGAGGACCCGGGTTCGATCCCAGGCACCCACATGGCGGCCGAGAACCGTCTGAAACTCCAATTCCAGGAGAACTCCAGTTCCAAGGGAATCAGACACCTTCTTCTGACCTCCGCGGCATTGCACAACACGGGTGCATAAACTTGCATGCAGACAGTACATTCATACACATACAGAAATAAATTTAAAAAAAAATTAAAAAAAAACTTGCCTTCCAGAAATGATATCTTTTCAATCCTTTTTACCAAAGCAATAGTTTAGATCAAAGTTACTTTTCTGTTGCTGTGATGTAACACCATGACTAAGGCAACTAATATAAGGAAGAGTTTATTGGGCTTACAATTCTTGGGGGATAAGAGTCTATCATGACTGAGGCTATGAACTTTAAAGCTTACCCCCAGTGACATTCTTCCTCCAGCAGGGCCCCACCTCCTAAGCTTCCAGAAACAGCACCACCACTTAGGGGCCAAGTGTTCATATACATGCACCTATGGAGGACAGTTCTCATTCAACCACCAAATATATCCATCTATCTTATGCCAAAGGTAAATCTTGATATTAAAGGGTGAAACAGTATGCATGAATAACTGTTAAATCTCTATATAGCCCCTTAAAATGATACCATGCTTAGACTGGGGCATGTCCATCAAGTGGGTCCTGGTGTTGCACACTTTGTAGTGAACAGGAAGCATGTTGGGAACAAATGAGGGATTGGTTTTCCTTCAGCTTGATGATAAACATTTTAATAATGATAAAATGTACCTATCTGAAATCAAAAGTAAGAAACACACGTTTCATTACTGATAAGGAAGTGCTTATTAACTTAGTCTTGAAAGATGAGTCAGTACCTATGACATTCCAATGTTTGTTCAAGCTACATGGCTTTCTACTCATCGTCCTCTGGAAGAAAGGTTAGATTTGCTTTATACTCAATGTTGGAGTATTAAGTCAAATATTCTTAGTCTACGATTTTGAAAGAAGTTCTATGAAAAGGGTGCTTCTTGCTGTATATTTATATTAGAAAATTCTGTGATATAAGATTGACTTCACTTGGAAATGGGCGTTTATTGATGTCTTTAGTATATTTTAGTAGTTGAGACCTCTCTTGATCATGATCCAGTTTAGCATTGCCTTCCAGCTGAGCCATAAATCAGTACCAGAAAATCAATCACATGTTGAGGTCTCACTGAAGTTCATGTTATATAATTTCCACATGATCTTCTACCATGCAAAGTATCTTATAAGTTTAAAATGTAATTGAGGGCTGGAGAGATGGCCTAGCAGTTAAGAGCGCCAACCGCTCTTACAGAGGACCCAGGTTCGATCCCCAGCGCCCACATGGCGGCCAAGAACCGTCTGAAACTCCAATTCCAGAAGAACTCCAGTTCCAGGGAAATCCGAGACCGTCTTCTGACCTCCGCGGCATTGCACGACACGGGTGCACAAACTTTCATGCAGACAGTACATTCATACACATACAGAAATAAATAAAATTAATAAAAATTAAAAAAATTTAATTGAAACAAATATTATTAATTTAAAAGGCAACAAATGGGAAAAAAATTGGTCTTTTTGAGACAGGGTCTCCCAGTAGCCCCAGCTGGCTTGAAACTCGCTCCCTAGACAAGCCTGGCCTTGAACTCACAGAGATCTGCTTGCCTCTGCCTCCCGAGTGCTGGGATTAAAAGTGTGTGCCACCACGCCCTGCCAGGAAAGAATTCTTAAAAACTAAACAGTAATAGACTATGAGCAGCACATTGTGTATAATACAAGAATAGATTGTTGGCCTGGAGAGATGGCTCAGCAGTTGAGAGCTCTGGCTGCTCTTGCAGAGGACCCAGGTTCGGTTCCCAGCAACCACATGATGGCTAAGAACTGTCTTTAACTCCAGTTCCAGGGAAATCCGACGCCCTCTTCTGATCTCCACGGCATTGCAGGACATGGGTGCATCGACCTACATGCAGACAGTACACTAATACACATAAAAATAATAAATACATTAGTTAAAAAAGAATAGATTATTAAATATACATTTTATCTTGGATAGTTTTACAAATATTGTTACTTATCACTTTAACTCATTTGTATTAATCTGGAATAAAATGGATACCAATAAAACTTTCAGTTTTCTGATGCTAATACAGAAAAGTCTGTTAAATCAATAAACTTTGCTTAAATGATAATTTCTGGGGTTATAACATTTGAGAATTCAATGAAAAATGTCCTCAGGATTTTATGAAGACAATGAAAACAGTCTATGACCTATCTATCAATGGCTTTTGTGGACATGTAAGTAATAAAGCCATAAGGATTAAAATCTGTTTTAATAGTGGTCATGTTCTAAGAAAGGACAAGCACCAAAGACTGGACACATTCATTTACAGCTTTAGAAAAAAAGTCCTAGTAAAAGCAATTCATGTACCTCAATTATGAGGAAATAGAAAAAAAATTACTCCTTCATAAAAGACACTTAGAATTTAATTTAAGATGTTCTGCCTCATGATACTTGAAAATAGAATTTACCACTTCTTATAGCTCCAAATTTAATCTTCCAGTGACCTACGTCTTGACTGAAAGCTGTAAATGACTTTCCTCTATAAATGCTAAGGAAACGAAGTGTCAACAGATTTCCTAGCATTATTTTATTAATATTTTATGTTGCCATACAAAACAATGGATTTCATCTGGCCTCTTCTTACATATGTATTATATTTTATTCTCATTCCTTTCCCACTACCTGTTTTATCCCCTTCACTCCTCTCTTTCTCCCTCTATTCGCCTTGTGTTTTCTTTTATATGTGTTCTGTTATCCTATATACTTTCCATTTCCCCTAATATCTCCCCATCCTCCCTCATGATCTCTTTTCTAATTTTGTAACCTATAAACACATACATATATGTATATATAACTATTATATATAAAATTGTATATAATTTTAAGTTTAAGTGAAAATGTAAACTGTGCAGCCACCTGGACATCACTGTGGAGGGCCCTCAAGAAAGAATGAAAATAAAATTAACATACAGCACAGCTGTATCACTCTTGGGTTTGTATGTAAAATATTTAAGTCAATAAACCATAGAGATTCGCACATTCATATTTATAGCTAGACTATTCACAATAGTCAGAAATGGAGCTAGCCTAAATGTCTATCAACAGATGAATGGATGATACTACAAATACACCAAGGACTTTTATGTAGTCAGGAGGAAAAAAGGAAATCATGACATTTGAAGGAAATATGAAAATTTTAACTCACTCATTAAATTAATTATTAGATGGACTTCTGACTAATAAAAGTGATAACTACATTTTTAAATTCTAAAATGTATGGCTTTTATTTTAAATTAATTTTATGAAAAGCTGTCACAATGATTCAAAGAAACTAACATGAACAACATTTGTTTTCATGACACTCACAAAATCCTGTGTATACAAGATACCCTAAACATGTTTCAGGCCATCAATAATATCAGATAATATAAAACAATGCCCAAATGTTCCATAAATATTTTCTCAGGATCACATGGTCTTCCATCTCCAAATTTTAAAAGGTAAGCACTTAGAAACTGGCTCAAGAGGGAGCTAAAGAACAAGGGAGCCATCAAAGGTTGACTGCCCACTCCATGCGTTTTCTTTGATTCCCTTTTGATTGCAGCACATATGGGTTTTAGAGAGAATTAAACTAGATTCTTAAAATAAAACTTGTAAACTTGAAAGCTGACTTTTATCTGCTTTTTACAATCCTTTAAGATTCAAGGCAGACACTTTAATTCTCTTCCCAGAATATTCTATGAAATTTGAAAGCCAGTCAGGTGTTCAATGTTGAGTTTGAATTGAACTGAGTTTGAAGTGAGGTTGGGTCATTGTTACAGGCAGAAATAAAGTTAGTTATCTAAGCATTCCCAGGACTTTGAAAGCAGGAAGATTTAAAATTACCAACTTCACTTGAATACAGACTTTCCAGCAGGCCTTTGGTAGAGTAAAAGTTTGTTAAGGGAATGATGGCTGCTTTCTGTGGAACAGGGGAAGGAGTAGAACATCTCTGATTCAAAGAGAAGACAAAAAAAAAAAATGGATCTCAGCAGCTGGGACACTCTTCATGTTCTATAAAGTTTCCAGTCCCACAGAGTGGGGTACCTTTGGTTACAACTGACTGCAGGGCAGAGCCAGTTTCCTAACATACTACATCAAAATACTTTACTATCTATGCTGTTGGGGAAATTTAAAAATAAAGACATTCTACAGAGACATCTATGGACTTTACCACTAAAATTAAGGAATAGGAGCTGAAGAGAGTTTAAGAGCACATGCTGCTCTTGCAGAAGATTTGGGTTCACTTAAAAACAATTAAGGAACATTTTTTTTCTATTTAAGATATAAATGTAAAAATGGTTTTTGTCAGAGAAAGGTTGAAAACACCTGTAATTAAAACATACAAGGCTGGGGCAGGGCATGATAGTGTAACCCTTTAATCCGAGCAACTGGGAGACAGAGGCAGACAGATTTTTATGAGACAAAGGCCAACTTGGTCTACTTAGGGAGTTCCAGACCTGTTGGAGCTATGGACTTTTTCTCAAAAAAAAAAAAAAAAAAAAGAAGAAGAAAAAAATGCACCACTGCAGTGGTGCACTCTCTTTTAATCCCAGCACTCAGGAGGCAGAGGCAGAGGCAGGTAGATCTCTGTGAGCTGGAATTGTCCCAGATTTATATAATAAATTCCAGGCCAGTTAGTGCTATGTAATGAGCCCCTGTCTCAGAAAAAATACAAATAAAAGGAAATAGAATGATTCCAAATATTATCTTGACAGTTTGTTTCAGTATCTTTGAATTTGTTCACCAAGATATTAACACTGACCTTTCATTAATGGACAGATTGTGAGAAGGCTAACCAAATCATGTTTTTATTGTGTTGGCATATTTTAGGAAAATTTATTAAATCATCTATACCATATAAATGTAAATAAATGTTGTAACCCAAAGAATAAAAGCACAATCACACATTAGATGGATATTTACAAGCCATTTCTGAATTTTCTTACCAATAATTAGTCATAAAATAAGATTAAATGTCATTAAATGGAAAATATTTTCCAGAATACTAACAATGTTTTATTACCAGAATGTACACTTATTGTTCACTAAGTAATGTTACAATCATAGAGGAAGATCCAATGGAATTTCAAAAGGATTTATGTACAATTCTTTTTTATTTTTACTTTTATTTTATATATAAGAGTATATTTCCTGCATGTATTTAATTGCACCAATGTTGTCTGGTGTCCGTGGAATTAAGAAGAGGGTGGAGGATCTCCTGGAGCTGGAGTTACTGACAGTGATTAGCTGTCATGTAGGTGTTGGGACTCAAGCCCAGGTCCTTTGCTAGAGCAGCCACAGCTCTTAATTGCTGAGCCATCTCTCCAGACTCAAAGAAAGAAAAAAAAAAGTTCATGTGCAACTCTTTAAGGAGCTGCCTACTATGCTAGAACAGACGTTCTGACATTTGGTTCAAGTATAGTGACACCTCTAAAAGCAGATTCATAGTAAAGACCACAGAGGAGACTATGAGGTGTCTCTAGACAAAGGGATAAGAGAGAAATCAAGTTAAAGACCCAAAATAATCAATATTCTTCCTTTTCTTTCTGGGTTAGAATGCTGGAAAGAAAAGAAAGAGAGCATCAGAAACTGACAGAGTCAGATTTCCTCCACTCTAGAAGATCAACATAATGCAAGCTTGTACATCTAGATGGAAGAATAGGGACGAAATAAGTTGAAAGAGAAGGAAGGACAGTACTGGGCTTGAAGGTTCCAATAGTCAGATGACATTTAATTGAAGTGATCTCAAAATGTCAAGAGTTTTCCCAAGGGTCAGAAATATTTGCCTGTAAGTTTTTATTCATTATATAACTCTACGGTGGACTAGAAGTAGTGATTCACTGCAGTTTTTTCAATTAGACTATTTTCTAAAAGAAGATATTCAGCTGCAGACTCTGCTACTTCTGCAAATTTCCAAGCTGACATTCACTTTGCTGCTCTTTAGAGTTTCTTTTGAAGTGAAGTTTTCTCAAATATACACAAAAGCATAGTAAAAAATCAAGCCTTATTTCCAAATATCTCCAATATATATATAATATTTTATGTTTCCTTCTTTTTTTATATAGCATATTTTTAAATTTTTTAAAATTTATTTTCATATGTGTATGAATGTACTGTCTGCATGCAGGTTTGTGCACCCATGTCATGCAATGCCACGGAGGTCAGGAGAGGGGATCGAATTCCCCTGGAACTGGAGTTAATGACGGTTTTCATCTGCCATGTGGGTGCTGGGGATCAAACCCGGGTCCTCTGCAAGAGCATCGGTGCTCTTAACCGCTAGGCCATCTCTCCAGCCCCTATGTTTCCTTCTTGACTAGAAATGTTTAAACTGAGGAAATTTAATGTGTGTCTTAGATACAATTATCAAAAATTTTGCAGTAATGTAGCAATATCTGAAGGTAATACTATAAAAATTTAAAGACTTGCTCTTACTCAGAATGAATTCCGTAATTTTCTATTGAGCTCCTATCATGCAAATGCAGGGTCTTATAAATTTGGCTGGAAAAAGCTTATTGAAAAATTGCAACTCTGACCCTGATACATTTAAGGTATAAGATGAAGTTAGCTCTGGAATGATTTCTTTCAATCATTTTTTGTCTCACTATGCCTCTTAAATTATTCAAATAACAGTGATTTGTTGAGAACAGACGACCTAATATTTCACAGACTTCTTGCTATTTTATTGACCAGAAACAATTTTGACAATGATTTTCACATAATGTAGCTGCTATGGACTTTTTCAGAAGCACAAAAAAAGGATAGGTCAGGATAATCTGAAAGAACTGAGAAAGGGTTTCCAAAAGGCACTATCCCCAAATATTGAATAGAATTTAAATGAGCTATAAAGTAGGGAAAAAGGAAAAGAATTGTAAATTGGAGAGTAGCATAAGTTTTTATTATACTAATAAAAATGCCTTGTGGTATGATAGTGCATGAAGAAATTGGCATGAATGAAGAGTCTGTGCAGCCTGAATGGACAGAGTGGGACCAGATTGGAGTTCTTGAGGAGTGGGCTAAATAACATCATAAAAGATGCAGGCGGATCTTTGTGAGTTCAAGGCCTGGTCTACAGAGTGAGTTCCAGTACAGCTGGGACTACAGGAGACCCTGTCTTGAAAAGACCAAAAAAAAAAAAAAAAAAAGATGCAAAGGGCAATTGTTTCCTGAGCTATAGATCAGCACTATTTCTTTGTCTACCTTCATGTACTTTTGTTCGTTCTCTTCGCCCTAAGTCCTAGATTGAAGGAATAGTCTTGAGCTAGAGGAAATTGGTTTTGCAAAGAAGTATGCAGAGAAGAACCACACAGGATGGAGAGAATCACAGCAAAAGATAGGAACTTTGAAGAAAGACAGACCTTGACTATTCTTCCAACATTTTTTTTTTGTCTTTTTCAGACAAGGTTTCCCTATAGTCCCAGCTGACCTGGGACTCACTATGTAGACCAGGCTGGCCTTGAACTCAGAGATCCACCTGCCTCTGCTTCCCAAGTGCTGGAATTAAAGGCATGTGCCACCATGCCCGGCATATTCTTCCAATGTTTACATGTGTCTAGTTGCAATCCAGAGAAAAGGAAATTGAACTTTCATCTATCTTAATCCTCTTATATTTAAATTAGATATTGAAAACTTTAAACATGTTGATGAGAATATTATGTAATTCTCACTACAGTGCCCAGAACTGATCATACAATAATCATAGCTGTTATAAACATTAATATCTCTTCTAAATATCTTTCTTAAATTTGTCATGCCAACAAGACTTTCTATAATGACTTAACTTTTAGAAGATCAATCTTATACTAGTATTTAAAGTAACAAAGCACACACAGAGATAGACCATACAAAACAAATAATCCTATAAAAATTGTTGAAAGTGAAGATGGGAGAAATCCAGAAAAAAACTGATGGACCTTGGAAGTGGCTATGGTCAATGCCTTCGCCTTATCACAAAATCTTTATGTGAGTCAAAAATCCTTTAGTTGGATTGAATTCTGTGACAGAAGTTATCATGTTAATGGCTTAGAAACTTTAATTTTCCTTCCGAGTCTGAGTATACTCTATAACTCACCTTGCCCTTTCACATGAACATATTAGGACCTGTTCTTTACCCTCTCCTAAAATTTTTGTTATGATTTCTTCAGGTCAAAAAACGTTGCAAGTAGTAAATAAACAGAATTACCTCTCACTTTATTTTCCTGCACTGTTTTCCTCATAGGAATAAAGTAAAAGCTCTGTTATTTTCTACAATATGGCCTATGACCTAAATCACTTCTTATTTGGAATAATAGTCTGAAGACTCGATCTTCCTTGAATCTTCCTTTGTTTGAAAGGTTGTGTTTAGACATTGGAGGATTGGAAAATGCTTTGTATGCTTACGGTGTCCTTCTGTTGATTAATGTGAATTCACTCAGGTTTTCATTTAAGAATTTCATTACTTGAAGCCTTGACCAGATACAATATAGGAATGCTAACACCAGTCCTGTACAAGCATGACTCTGAGTTCTGAAACATGATACTTATTTTTGTCATCTGATGAGCAGTTTTCCCTGGCTTAAGAAATTGATTGGCTCATGGCCAGTTCTACTTGAAAACATTAATAAATCTATTACAATCATATTTCATACTTACTCATGACCAGTTCTACTTGAAAACATTAATAAATGTATTACAATCAGATTTCTTACATAATGTTCCTACTAATAATCTAGTGCCCCTCTAGCTTTTCTTGCATAGATTTTTATACAAAGTACACAGATCCACTTTGAAGTGCACAGATTCTATGAAGTTGCATACCTTTTGATTTGTCTTCACTTTGTAAAAATAGATTAATTTCTTTTTCTCACAGAAATAGCTCCCCGATATGTATTTTTAATTTGATCCTTTTTTTATAAAACAAATACCAGATGAAGTCAGTTCTCTGAACTCACATTGTAAAATCATAAACTTAATGTCAAACAAATTAATCCATAGAGATAGAAGTTGAGACTGACACTGAGTGTTATTCGAGAAGTGTCAACTTCTCAGCAAAACCAAGCCTAGGTCCCAGTACCCTGTACCTTGAGGTCCAGGGGTTGTGTCTGTCTTGTGTTTTCCAATCTCACATATATGCTAGGCCATGCAATTGAAACAAAATACACTGTTAGTCCATAGTTATAAATTTATAGCATTAGAGAATATTATATAACATGAAGGTGTGAGTATTCCCAATTATCTGCTTTATAATATCTTTATTTTAAACTCTGCTAGTTAAAATTCATTAATCAAAATGTAGTTATGTAACATCTACTTTTAATATATTAATATGATTTCAAAATTAGTGAAATATTTAGTAACTTATTAATAATTATCTCATTTTTGTAGATCTGAGGAAAAATAATGAAAGGAAGTAGAAGTCTGGATTAAAGGGAAGCGCTGTGTGAGAGTCCCTTTCAAAGCAAAGAAGGATCTGCAGGAGGAAGGAGGGCATGGTGAGTTTGTGTGTATGTGCATGAGTATAAATGCTGAAGAGTATCAAGGTACAGGAAAAACTTGAAGTAGACCTCAATGGGAGAGTTTACTGGATGTTTTAGGCAAGTTAAAAGATATGGAGAAACAGTAGGGAAAGATTTCTGTAATTGTTACGTGAGCGTGCATATATGTGCAATAGTACCCACTGGGTGCTAAAGTATAGACAGCCATGTTATGTTGGTTGTTGCCACATAAAGCAAATATTCTGAATTCCATCTTAAAATTCCAAGTTTCAAAATTAGATTAAAGCTGAATTCTAGGGCAAAGCTGTCACTCCCCAATGTCAATGTGTCATAGATAGAATAGATGATGGAGAACTACTAGAAATATCATCACATCAGTGCCAAATATTATACCTCTGATTGACTAAATATGAGAAAGGTACCAGAAAAGATGGCATAGTTTGATCAATATAACGAATGAATGAAAAAGTAGAAAAAAGTTGTTCTTGAGCTTTGAGAATTTCTTTTTTTGAGGCCTCTTTTTTATTGTTATTAAACTTTTTCCATAATTCATACATCATTTCTCAATCGAATCCAGAGTCACTTCCCCTTCCATGTCCCCCACCCCACCCAAGTTCCTGCACTCTGCCCTACATGTCCTGCATCTTTTTCTGAATCTTTCCAGATTTTTTTTTCTTTCAGTTCTTTTGTTGTTCTATCCAACCTGTATTGCTACAGTATATATACATATATATATAGAATTTCTATGTGACTATGCAGACCACAATTTGTCAGCAGATGGAGTCTTTCATGTACAGGACATATGACAGCCTTAACTAACAAATACTTAGAATTTAACATTAGCTTTAAGTCTATTAGGCCAATAATTCTCAATTGTGTGGGACTCAAGTGCTCTGTTCTGCTGCACTTTTGTTCTTTGACCCTGAGATGAGTTACACGCATTGCAGAAAGTGAGAGGGAGCAACTTAACACTGGAAAATAATTGGAAGGATAAAAGCCACTAAATACATCTGGAAAAGAAAGGAGCATGGTGAGACTATACAATAAAACAATGTCAATAATACGTATAGTGAGACTTTATGAAAGCTATTTTAAATTTATTTAAAGGGCAAAGTTTGCAGACCATTTCTGTAACCCCCACTAACAATGAAAAAAATTCTGTAATTAATCTGTTCTAATACTTCTAGCACACAGTCTCTCTCTCTCTCTCTCTCTCTCTCTCTCTCTCTCTCTCTCTCACACACACACACACACACACACACATACACACACACACACACACTCCACACAAAGTTTTAAAAGTACACTACTCACTTAATGTATTTTGCATTGAAATAAGTATTACTTCAGAAGGACAAAACCACTTTGAGCTAGTATATTCCTAAAGATGAATAAACTCCCATTATCTCATCCCACTCACTTTTCTTACAAGAATGACATTTAAAAGTTTCATCTCTATGCACCATTACTTTCAAATGTTCTTCACAGATATTTCAAATTCTCTAATATTTATAACTGTAGACAATATCTTTACTAAATTCTGTTTTATTTACCTCATTTATTCTATATGGCTAAGTCGGAATGCACCTTAGAGACCTCAATCTCAGAAAACAATATTTTATTTCTTGCAGGTACATAAACCCTTTCTTAATGATTCAACTGTTGTTAGCCCCTATCGGGTCAGGGTAATTGAAATTCTCTGAGCTTAGTGCCTCAGCTTTTGCAAGGAACTGCATCAGCATAAATATTTCATTGCCTACTCATCCTAAATAAAGGCTATATTTCATAAAGTTCTTGCTAAAACTTGAATAGTGTCTCAGAACCTTTGGTTGGTCACTGCAACCTAGTTTTCTAGTTTCTAATTTCAAAGGCAATTTGATTGCATTTTGAAACTCTCTCTGACTGATATGGTAAGGTTTATAGTTCCTGCCTTGCTGATGAAACCCAGAAAAACTTATGAAGAAGCCACGAGTTCTATAGCATTCATGGGCTTGTGGAGGGATAGTTCTCAGTGACTTTTAGCTTGATCTCTTCAACCCATGAGTACGCTGGGATGAGGTGATTTTTTTCATTCTCTGTTAGTTCATCAGTAAGTTTAATTATACCTTGCAAAAGTGTCGGTGTCATGGTAGAATATAAAGGCTTAAGGAAAAAATTAGCTTGCTTCTAAAGGTTAAGACTCCATTAATAAAACACTATAATTTTAAGGGCATGAAATCAGAGCTCAAAGTTTCAATTAGAAATGCTTTGGAAATATTGGTAGGATAGGAAGAACACCTACCTATTCATGCTTCTCAATAAAGGTTTTAGAAATGACGTTCTACAAGGTTCTTACACTTTCAGGTTTAGGAGAAGATCATTTGAAATCACATATAAATGTATGTTTAAACAGGAAACAAATTGTAGGCTGGAGAGATGGCTCAGTAGTTAAGAGCATTAGCTGCTGTTCCAGAGGAGCTGGCTTTGATTCCCAGTACTTACATGGAGGCTAACAATCATAACTCCAGTTCCAGGGGATCTGGATCTGACACCTTCTGATCTCTGAAGGCTTTGCACGACACGGGTACACTTACATACACGAAGGCAAAACATTCATACACATAAAATAAGAAAAAAGGAAGGAAGGAAGGAAGGAAGGAAGGAAGGAAGGAAGGAAGGAAGGAAGGAAGGAAGGAAGAAAATTGTGCTCTTTTTCTTTTACTCCATTTGTTTCTCTGTACCTGCTTAGCTGAGTTCTTACTATCCCACCCTGACCTCAAGACTAGAGAGGCTATTTATCCAGCATCCCTTTCCTAGGAATCTCTGGGCATATAAACCTGTGAAATACATCAGCTTTTCCATGTTTTAATTTGGTAACATTTCTGAATATATGTGTTTTGTAAATTAAATCATTTTATGCTATTTAATTCTTTCCGAAATCCTAAATTTGTAGAAGCTTGTTTCGTGTCTTAATATGTGGTCTATTTTTTGAGAAATTTTTATGGGTTGCTAAAAATAAAGTGTATTCATTGGTGTTTGAGTGTAATAATAGTGTATATTTCTATTAGATCCATTTAATTTATGATATCACTTAACCTTAAGGTTACTCTAATTTTTTGTCTGAATGACCACTCTACTGGTGAGAGGGGATTTTGGAGTTATTCAATATCAGTGCATTGGAGTTAATCTGTGATTTTAAATCTAATACTGTTTCTTTTATGAAATTGTGTGCCTATATGTTTGGTGCATACATGTTTTAGATCATAGTATTCCATTAGTATATTTTTCCATTAATGAGTATTATGTTTCTTCTGATGAATTTAAGTTTGAAGTCTATTTTTTCAGATGTTAGAATTGCTACTACTTTTTTCTTAAATCTATTTTCTTGTAATGCTTTTACCATCCTTTTATCCAGAGGTAATATCATTGATGATGAGGTGTTTCTTGGAGATTTCAAAAAAGACAGATTCTGTTTTCTAATCTAATCAGCCAGTCTGGGTCTTTTTATTGGGGAATTGAGACTGAAGGTTACTCTCTACAAATGTTTATTAATTCCTGTTATGTTGGTGTTATAGTATTGTTTTCTTAGACTTCTTTGGGTTAACTATTCTGTAATTTTTTTATTTATTCTTTGTGACCTTTTGGGTGTGTTTATACTTCTCTTCATAAACAATGTATTCCTTCCTATATCTACTGCAGACATGACTTAGTAGATAAAATTATTTAAGTCCGATTTTATCATGGAATGTTGCCCTTTCTCCTTAGATTATAGTTGATAATTCTCCTGAATATAGTAATCTGGCTGACACCTGTGTTCTTTCATGACTTGTTGAACATTATTAATCAAAGCCAGCCCTCTGGCATTCATGGGCTCCATTGAGGAGACAGCTGTTAATCTGATGGACCTGTCTTTACATATAACTTCATTTTTTCTTTCTTGAAGCTTTGAATACATTTTCCATATTCTGCACATACAGTGTTTTTACTATTATATGATGTGGGGAATTTCTTTTCTGATCCTCAGTTTCTGTATGTCTTTGGTACCTTGATAGATAGCTTCTCCTTAAATATGGGAAATTTTCTTCTATGATATGGTTAAAATATTTTCTGTATCTTTGACCTGCATTTCTTCTTCTATAACTATAATTTGTATGTTTGGTCCTTGAGGTTTTACATGCTCCATCCCTGTGTTAAGAATTAACATTTTCTTTGAATAAGCAATCCATTTCTTCAACTTTTTCTTTGAGATCTAATATTCTCTCTTTCATTTGAACCAATTTACTTTTGAGACTTTACTTTGAGCTTTCTGTCTGACTTTCTGAGCCTTTAATTTTAAGTTTTATTTCAATTTGGCTTTTCTTCAAGTTTCTAACTCTTTATCAAATTCTAATTTCATGTCTTAAATTGTTTTAGTTATTTCATTCAACTATTTATTTGTTTCTACTGTCTTCATTCAGTCTTTTATTAATTTCCTCTTTGAGTTCCTTGAATATGTTTGTAATTGCTATTTTGAAATCTTGTCTTGTGCACCAGACAAGTTGCTCAAATATTACAATGAGGATACTAAATTCTGAGGTTATGTCTTGGTTAGTCAAATTATGTTTTTGTGATTGGAGGGACCTATTCATCTGGAGTCATGTTGGTGGTTATTTCCTTGTTTGGATAGCTGCTCTCATCTTTGTTGAGTGTGTATTTGTACTTTTGTTTGTTCTCACCCCAACTTATTAGCTTGTGGCCCACTGGTACTTAATGTTTAATCTTGGAGTCAGTCAATGTGGACATGTCAGTTAGGTATAAGAAATGTTCTAAGTTCAGCTAGGCATAAATTCAAATTCTGAGCCTGAGGTTCCAGGCCAGACTCCACACAGTCCTGGAGTAACAGGGCTGACTGTGTTACTACCAGATAAGCAAGCTAGCAGACAGGCCAGTGTTGAGTTTTGAATTGAGGGACAGAGGTGAATCCAATTCAATAACCATGAAAATGTGCCAATGTAACTCTTGGCTCTGTCTGTCTGAAGTGATGTACTGGCTACACAACCATCCCTAGATATGCTTGGGAGTGTGGGGATGGCTGAAATAGTAGGCAAAGTTCTGTGGAACTGACCAGGGTGGGTCAATGTGAAGGCTGTGAAACCCAAAGTAGGCCAGAGAGCAGGAGGGTGGAAAGAGAAGTGGGGCTTGGTAACTCACAGGTCTGAATGTACCCTGGTGTGTGAGACTATAGCTTGGCCTTAGAACTGGAATGGTGAACAGGGAACGTTGGGCTTAGGAAACTCTCAGGTCTGTAGGAACTTTCAGGAAAGGTAGCACTCACAGATGAGGCATGGAAATGTGCAACCTGATCAGGCCTAAAAGCTGGACTGGCAGACACAGAAAAATGGTGTTAAGGAACTCACATGCCTGGGAACTCACAGTGTAGCAAGATTTACAGGTGTGCCATATTTGTTAATTTATAATATAGTACAATATTAAATGTATAATTAACTGATTATATACTGAAATATGCAAATATGATATTCACCATTTACTGTTTCTACCATAAGCATTTTACCAAACTTTGAATGTAGTCTTAGCCAGTGTATATAGCATACAATAAAATGGTGAATTACTCAGTACTCCTCTACCATCCCCTGAGAAATTTTTAATGAGTAACCTAGTGCTCTGTTCCAACTATATGCTTTCAGGAATCCATAGCAACCAAATGTGCCTGCCAGGCATGACACACAGATGATTTATCTATGATATAATTTTGGGGCTGATCAAATATAAGATAGTTCATGATTTATCTCTAAAATCTAGTTTATGGAGAACTCTAGGGTATCCTAAATGAAGATTTGATCAATAAGTAAATGATTGAATAAACAACTATACATTTTGATAAATAATCCTTTATCTCTTTTCTTTATAACTCAATAGGTGAAAATGATATATTTCTTTGAGATTAAATATACCTTAATAACTAAGAAAATTGGACATGTATTTCTTTGAAGGAGAAACTTCCTTGGGACATCATTTTATACACCATCGCTCAAATTTTGCTTATTTTACCTTCCTTTCCCTGAAGCCCTGTCTGATACCACTTGACCTATAATGCTATTCCTCACTTATGTATTAGACTTTTGTCAAATAGTGGACCCTGTAGCAAGAATATTAATTTGATCATTAAATTTTCTTACTTCTTTTTTCATGTCCTAATCTTAGCATCATTTTAATGCATATCTTTAAGTGTTCACAGTTCATTAAAAGAGCATGTTGACCTCTGAGGCATCCTCTACAGAGCCATTAAGTTTTACCAGCTACATTTGTGTTTGTAGATTTACTTCATGTGTCAGATGTAATTTTGTGACTCCTTAGCTTGCATATTCCTTGTTAGAGAGTTCAAACTCATTACAAGTACAGTGTTTTCTTTGTTAACTAGGTCACAGATTTCCAGTGATGCCTGCCTGATTCCAAATTAGGTATTTCCATGTTCTTATCCCTTCACTTACTTGATTTGTTTACTTCATAGCATTAATTAATCAGTTTTATAAGTATGGCTTTTATCCATTTGTTCACTGATCTAAGTCCTCTGTACCTTATTAGAAAATAAGCTACATATGAGCAAGCCTTGTATTCACTGCTAGGTGTTAAGCATTCACTGTCTATCAAACAGGCAGAGCACAAGAGCTAGTCAGTAGACAGATTAACAAAAGTATACAAGCAGCACAATTCACCACCAAAATAATGAATTTTGACATAGATTTTCCATACTAACTACTTCAGAGATTTTTTTAAAGGTTTTTGTTGGCTTCCTCCTTGTTGTGAGGTTCCTGCCTCCCAGGTCACCAGCTTATTTTACAGTGGATCTTCCCACCTCAATTAGCCTAGTCTAGAACCTCCCTCACAGACATGTCCAGAGGTTTGTCTCCTAGGTGATTCTAGAGCTTATCTAGTTGACAATCAAATTAACTGCTTATGATCACCCAAATATATCACTTTTAAGCCATGAGCTTCTAAGCATAGTCTTCACAGGTTTACAGCCCATCTCATAATACAAACTGCAATCAAGGCAAGGGAGACAGCTCAGAGGACGGGAACACTGACTACTCTTACAGAAACCTGGGGTTTGAATCCCAGAACCCACATGATGGTTAAAAACTGATTGTAACTCCAGTTCCAGGGGATCTGACATCCTCTTTTGACCTCTGCAGGCATTACATACATGCAGGCAATATACTCATACACATAAAAAATAATAAATAAAATATTGTTGAAAAATGCAATCAGCACAACTTTTTAAATTTTTTTATTTATTTTTTATGTGTATGAATGTACTGTCTGCATGTAGATTGGTGCAGCTGTGTAGTGCTATGCTACGGAGGTCAGAAGAGGGTGTCAGATTTCCCTAGAACTGGCGTTAAAGATGGTTCTTTGGCCACCATGTGGGTACTGGGAATCGAACCAGGGTCCTCTGCAAGAGCAGTCAGTGCTCTTAACCACTGAGCCATTTCTCCAGCCCCATAAGTACAACTTTTAAAGTCCTCATAGACTTATGATTCCAACTCGGATAATTTGGTAAGCGTAAGACCCTATAACACACAAAAAAAATCAATTATATCCTTCCAATGTACACAGAGTAAACATTCCCATTAAGAGAAATGCATATGTCCTGGAAACTTTGAAACAAAGCAATCCGGAGAAGCATCAGGGCAAACACTACGTCCACCATCTCCATCTATGACATCTGTGCCTCATACATAATGGGATTATTCAGGTTCAAAAGGTCTAGGAAGCCCTACTCCTCCAGTTCTGCCTTTTGTAGCACATATAGCCCCTTTCTTGGGTGAAGTCAACACAGTGTCCTCAGCTTTTCTTGATGGATGTCCCATGGTCTTTGAATATCCTAGGGTATCCATTGCAACTTAGGCTTCATGTTCATAGTTTTATAGGGTGATCTCTTGGTGCATTTTCATAGATACTCTGACCCTTCTTCACACTGCCTTTCTTCACCTGCTCTTTGGAACCTTGCTACAAGATACCATGACACCTTCAATCTTGCTTCTTGTATGGCTGAAAAATCAGTACCAAGTGGATGATGCGGACAAGTTCTGCTGCCAGCTCGAGATGTAGTATAACCCTGTCGTACCAAAGCTATAGTGGGTTCTACATGCTTATGTAGTTGTTTTTAAGCAGAGAACCTTTTCAGAGGAATTCTCAGTCTATCTTGCTTAGCTATTATCCAGAAAACAAAGGACACCAAATGCTGGAGAGGTTGTGGGGAAAGGGGAACACTCATCTACTGATGGTGGGAATGCAAACATGTGCAACCCCTATAGAAAGTAGTGTGGAGAACACTCAGGAAACTGAAAATGAGCCTTACCCAGTCATACCATACAAGACTCATCCTATTGCAAAGATACATATACATCTATGTTTATTGTAGCTCTCTTCACAGAGCTGGAAGAGCTGGAAGCAACCCAAGTGTCCCTCAACTGGTGAGTGGACAGAGAAAATGTGGTACATCTACACAATGGAACTCTATGCAGTGGTAAAGAAAGATGACATTATGAACTTTGCAGGTAAATGGATGGAACTTGAAGCAATTATGCTAAATGAAGTAACACAGTCCCAGAAAAGCAAATGATGAATGGTATCCCTCATTCATGGATGCTAGCACCAAACCCATAGTTGAAAGGGAAGCTGAGAAAAGTTAATGTTATATTTCTTTTTATCTGAAGGCAACTATGCTGTTATAATGTGACTTCCTTAATGGGCTCTAGAATTAACTGACCACTTTGTAATTGTGGTACATGTATGGAAGTTATGTATTCATATATTAGAGTAATATAAAATTAATGGGAAAAATGTGAACTCCTAAACATAAAAAAGAGATTAAAATTTGTCAAAATTGTGTTGTAAAAAATTAAAACATTAAAAATGAAAAAAAAAAGACTTTCCATAAACACACGAAGGAGCCTTATATGGGTGGTCTTACCCTCAGGACATCTCTCCTATTGTCTCAATGCATCTGCCGGAATGTGTTATAACAGTGAGAATCTCAACAAATACAACTGTTTTCTTGACCTTCTTGTCTGTAATATTAAATTCATTCTTTGCGCTAAAATTCTAAATCCAGGGCTTAATGCACCACTCTTATAGGGGCTTGGTTTGGGCATTTTATTTATTTTTTTAACTTTTATTTTTTTATTGATGCTTTGTGTATTTCATACATCATTTTCCAATTCAGTTCAGGCATATTTCCTTTTCTTTCCCCCCACCCCACCCCTACCCGTCCCAGATCATGCATTCTGCCATATCTTTTCTGCATCTTTCTGTTTTTTTCTTTTGTTTTGTTTTGTTTTCATTTTTTTAACAATAAGTAATAATTTTTGAGTACAAGCATCCTTCATGTAAAACCAATTTGCAAGCAGTTGTGCCCAAACCCACACAGCTCATGGGTCCCACCATCCAGCAGTGGGGGCTTGTATGTTCAATCAAGTTGATCAAATGAGTGTCCAGTCTATATTGTTGTAGTTTCACTATTCACCCCAATCGCAGCCCTTACATTCTACCGTGCCCCCTCTTCCTCAGATTGTTCCCTAGGCTTAGAAAAGGGGCACAGGTGGATGAGAAGCAAAATAGTCTACTTTCTCTGGAGCTGTTGTCTGTCTTGTCTCTAGTCAATTCTTGGGCTGTTTTTCTTTCATGGGCTGAGAGCTTGTCCAGGATCACCTTTGATCCTACTAAGGACGCACACGCAATTAGAGTATATAGGTATTTAAAAACAGTACTATTGTTATGTAGGTTACTTTGTGGTATAGACACAGATGTTTGGATTGGTATGAATCATGATTAATTTCTTTTTTTCTGTTAAGTATGACAGGTCTTCTGTGGTTTATAACATCTTCTAAGACCATTAGAGAATTTGAGCTTGTGGCATAGCCATGGGTTTTTCCTCCAAGAAGAGAGCTAGATAGCCCATTAGATTTTGGATATACACGAAATATGCGATGACTGCGTACACAGTTTCCAGGCAGGTGAGGTGTAAGTGGTGCTGACGGAGGAGTCCTTCTTGGACTCACTGGAGAACCTATATTTGCTTTATTGTTTAGTGGCCTTTTGGTAACACTCTCGGCATTCGAGACCATCTGTATGCTTGCAAGTGCAGTCTCCTACATTTTCACATGTTTAATCAAGGTCTTCAATAGCAGGGCCTATCCACCTCTCTTCCTGCAAGATATCCCGTTAGGAGGCAAGGAGCCTTTACCTTTTGGGGGGCTTTGGATCCCCTGGCCACACTCTCCTTGGTAGAATAATCCATTGTTGATGTCAGAGCTCCTGGTATTAATTACAATTTTGCTTAAGTGAACAGACTTAAGGAGACTTTAGCATTAATTTGGTCTGCAATAGAGAATAATCCTTTTCACAGTTTCACATCCTTAGTCAATTAAAGAAAGAGGCAGTTTTACTCGGTATTTACAAAGAGAATAGCGCTACACATCTGCTCCAACTACAGCTGCTCCAATCTACAGGCTGCGAGAATGACCTCCATTTAATTTCTCCTTATTCTAATGGGGGGGCGAGGTAAGAATGTCCTCTTGTATTAAAACTTTGTGGCACTAGAAGGTAAGCTTCATTAGATTCATTAAAATAGTGTTACTAGTAGGATCCACAGAGGGGCCTGATGTCTGCTGCAATCTGAGGCATTTCTTCCCTTCAATGCCCAGAGAGTCAATCCTTCTGCTGGGCACTTTCTGGTACATCCTACTTCATGCAAAGCTGCGATTTTCTTTTCAGCCATTTAAGTTGGTGATACTCTGGCCTGTTGGAACATACAAATCCTTTCCCATAGTTAGTTTTAAGATTGGATTGCAGGGGGCTGGAGAGATGGCCTAGCGGTTACAGCGCCGACCGCCTCTACAGAGACCCAGGTTCGATCCCCCAGCACTCACATGGCGGCCAAGAACCGTCTGAAACCCCAATTCCAGGAGAACTCCAGCTCCAGGGAAATCCGAGACCCTCTTCTGACCTCCGCGGCATTGCACGACCTGGGTGCACAGACCTGCATGCAGACAGTACATTGATACACATACAGAAATAAAAAAAAAACAAAAAAAAAAAGATTTGGATTGCAAGGTTTTTTTGACAAAAAGTTTTCATATCTATCTATATCCCCCCTTTTTTATTTTAGGTTTTTTATTTTTGACCCATGAAGTCTCAAAAAGCAGTTGTATTTACATACCTATAGGGTGGAATCAAGGCACAGATTTCATCAAGTTACCCATGCTATTTTGGGTTACTGTATGTGATTAAACTTGGGAAACAAACTTATTTTTAATTAAATCATCCTATAGGTGAAAGAGATGCTACCAGGTGATACCATATGACAGCAAAATTATAGAGAACATTTGTTATGCCAATCCCAAAGCAATTGTTTATACAGTTTTTAATTAAAGCTAACGTGGACAACACCCAAATGCCCCTCAAGTGATGAAGTGGGATAGAGAAAAATGTGGACATCTACACAATGAATTCTATGCAGTGGTTAAAGAAGGAACAACACTCATGAACTTTGACAGGTAAAATGCGATGGACGCTAGAAGCACTATCATGTTCAAGTGGAACACTAGTAGTAACACTCAGTCCCAGAAAAACAAACGACAAATGGTATCTCTCATATGTGGATGCTAGTAACAATAACCCGGTTATAAATATTTCTTGTGGAGAGGGATGCATATTAAAAGAACAACAACAGAAAGATTGCATCAGAAAACTGACTGAAATGGTGACTCGGGAAGGGTGGGAGGGGTGGGAGAGGGACACGGGTGTATATTCGATTGGTGCATATTTAATTGACGTGAGTTCAACAAGTATCCAGTTTTGCCCAGACTCTGTCTACAGGATACATGGTGTTTTAGGACTTAGTAAAAGTAAATATGTGTATATTAAACAACATTGGTTTAAAGACTGATAAAAACGGTAATGCATCTGAGTTAATTGGTGATATAAATTGCTGTTTGTTTTGGCATTTTAGCGCAAAGTTTCAAATCATCCCACATTCCTCCTACAAACCAGTTTCAAAGACCTAAGAATCACATGGTCAGGTTTGTCACACTTGCCCTACTGCTCACTTTTCTGTATTATTAACAGTTACTTTTCAAATTGTTATGCTAAAATACCTAACAAAAGTAAGTACAAAAAGGAAGAGTTTATTTTTGGCTCACAGAGTTTATTTTGGCTACAATTAATCATGGCAGAGAAGACATGGTGGCAGAAACATGAGGCAGCTGGCCACTCTGTGTTTGCAGTCAGGAAGCAGAAGGGTCTGGAGAGATGACTCAGCAGTTAAGAGCACTGACTGCTCTTGCAGAGGACGTGGAATTGATTTCCAGCACCCACATGGCAACTAACAACCATCCATAACTCCAGTTCCAGCCATCTGAGCCTCTTCTGATCTCTGTAGGCATTGCACAACACAGATCAGATCACTTCCACCCATGCAGGCAATATACTCATACACATAAAATAAAAATAATAAAGAATTAAAAAAAGAATCAGAGAAAGATGGAAGCTAGTGCTCAGCTTCCTTTGCCTCTGTTATTCAGTGCAACACCCCAAGCAATGTAATAGCACTTCCCACACTTCTACCACCACAACCCCGTCTAGACACTCAATCACAGACATGCTCCAAACTTTCCTTCCCAGGTGATTCTAGATCCTGTCAAGTTGGTGATTGCTATTCTAACTATCACAATAAGCAAATTAATTAATGACATATTGGTTACTTTTCTGATATTGTGATAAAACAACATAACCAAAGCGACTTACATAAGAAAGTATATTGACTGTTTAGAGAAGATAATTACAGATCCATACACAAGTCACCACCTCCCTTGCCTCCCCTTTCCTTTTTGTTGCAACTATCTTGTCCTTGCATTACAACTTGAAATAATTATGTGACTAATATGTAACATATCACCATCATATCAAAATATTCTGACAGAGCAATTTAAAATGTATGAATAAACTATTGATTAATTTGGTTTTTTTACTTTCTGATAGTGAATTTCTGAATCTGTTTTCATTCTCTGTTGTCCATCTTCTTACTAAATATGCAATAACCATTGGTTAGTTATCAAATGATAAGCAATATTATCCATATTCTAAGAATGACTATATTATATAGTTTATACAAAATTTCAGAAACCAAATTTTATATCATTTCTTCACTCTTACCATTTACAACTCAGCTCCTAATCACTTCCAAATTCCATCTTAAAACATGAAGTTCTAAATAACAATTTGGAAGAAAATGTAGAATTTGAAAAGGCCCATAAGACTTAAACTGATATTTACAAACAAACCTTATTACTGATTTGTCTCAGCCAATCCTAAATATATAAAGTTACTGTTTATTTGACCAAAATAAAATATGTGCATTCATTACTTAAATAATTTAATTTGACTCTGAAAAGTATTTAAAGAGTTACTCTAGTTAAAAAGAAAAAGAAAAAAAAAAAAAAACAACTATCACCTCAAATACTCTTGATTGCATGCCAATTTAATGATCAGGATTTGTAGAAGTCTATAAGTTTATGACTGTGAAATAAAAGACTCAATTAAGTCAGAATAATATTTCTAACCCTGTGCTTTCATTGAATGTCAAGAAATCATTGCCTCATGTAGCACTAACAAGCACATGCTGTGAGGAAGTGACTCATAGACGAAAAACATTAAAAAAATCATTGGTTGCCTAAATACATTGTCTGATTTTAGTGATAAAATATGTTTGGATCAATACCTCTGGATGTCACCATATAAAAAATGTTGAAGAAATATATTGAACCAATAAAAAGCACACACAAATCAAAGCCTTCTTAAGATTGTTGGGGACAGTGTTTTAAATATGTACTAGATGCCCTGTGTCTGACATATGTGACTTAACTACTCTAATCTATGTTTTATATGTCATCTCTGTCTTTCACAGAGGTTTATAAGATAAATTCCTTCAACTCTTCTATATGCTCAATATGCTCTCTATGAACACAATGTAAATAGAATCCATGATGCATCTCTGTTTTACACATTGCATGGCATCTTATCCTTTGTCCTTGAAATTGAATGAAATCATAAATTTAAAATTAAAATCTAAGCTCACTTGGTGATACATGGGGAACTCTTTCAGAGTTCTTAGTCTCATTCATAAAAAAAAAAAAGGGTGGACATGAATGAAAGCTTTATGACAATTTTATCAGAATTTATAGCAAAATCCTCAGGGCAAACTAAATCTGAGCAACTGCCTTGAGCAGTAGAATAGAGGGAGAAGGAAGAGCCCTATAAAATTGTCCCTGTTTCAGTTTGAGGTTAGACGCTGGCAGACTAGCAGCAGCATGGTGGGGAGGAGAAGGGAGCTTTCGAGAGAAAGTAAAGAAATCCAAAATGTGGGGACAGTCCAAAGCATTAGGAAAAGCACAGTTGGAAAAGAGGTAGAAAGAAGGTGAAAGATTACACTTTTCTGAAGAGAAAAATGGGCTTCATCTAGAAGGACTGCACTAGTGGATGGGGATTCTGGCCAGGAAAATTTGCCATATTATTAATCTACTAGGCAGTTCACCTCTCTGCTTTTCACGGCTTTCTNTTTTTTTTTTTTTTGGTGTTTTTGAGACAGGGTCTCCCTGTAGCCCCAGCTGGCCTGGAACTCACTCTGTAGACCAGGCTGGCCTTGAACTCCCAGAGATCCAAATGCCTCTGCCTCCCAAGTGCTGGATTTTGGGGTTTTTTTTTTGAGACAGTGTCTCCATGTAGCTCTGGCTGTTCTGGAACTCATTCTGTAGACCAGGCTGGCCTCGAACTCACAGAGATCCACGTGCCTCTGCCTCCCAAGTGCTAGGATTAAAGGCGTGCACCACCACGCCCAGCATTTATTTATTTCTGTATGTGCATGAATGTACAGTCTGCATGCAGGTTTGTGCACCCGTGTCGTGCAATGCCACGGAGGTCAGAAGAGGGTGTCGGATTCCCCTGGAACTGGAGTTCGCCTGGAATTGGAATTTCAGACTGTTCTCGGCCGCCATGTGGGTGCTGGGGATCGAACCCGGGTCCTCTGTAAGAACGGTCAGCACTCTTAACCGCTAGGCCATCTCTCCAGCCCTTGACCAGTTCTCTCTTATGGGGCTTTTTTGCTACTGGATATTATTCCAAGTAAAAAACTGGCTTGTACATATGCTGGTATGGTTATCTGTACCTAGCATACTCCTTGGCACAAAACAGAGTATGGTGCTCTGTAATATGTCAGGGCTTTTAATCATTCAGCAAAAGACACAGACACTTAAATATGTTTCCTTGTCCTTTATAGTTCTCATATTTGGAATCATGAAGTCCAGTTTTTAAACTGCTTCATTCACTAATCAATTCTTTCCATAGAATCGAACTGTCTCAAATCAAGTGTGCATCACTCACCCATATGCATAAACCAATTCATTTGAAAAGAAAAGTAAGCAAACAGCAAAATGCTTGTTCATGGTATGAAAAAGTGACATTTTGTATTTCAGGATCTGTTTTTTGAATAAAGTAATGATGAATTTGTGAACATGTGTAGGACAATGAATGAGAAATGTACACAGTCTTGAATAAATTCCTACACATTTTATTGCATGAGATATTTATTTAGTATAAACCATTTTACTTAGCATATAAAGTCTGTTACATATACACATTCACATATGTATGTATGTGGATATATGTGAAGGCAAACACTACAAGGAAAGGAGGTGATAAGCCTTAGGCTTTGTTTCTTTTGCATTTTTGATGATGTGGTATTCTGTTCATTATTTAGCTCAGACTAACCTCCAACTTTAAACATTTCATCAAAGAGATAGTCACATATGTGTTTTAAAGGGAGATGTTCTCCTGGCTCTGTAAACACAAAATTATTTCCTAGGCTGATTTTTAAGGCTTATAAGCAGGAACATTATTCTTGAGAAACTATATTAGAGGTGTCACATTTGAACATGCAGAATGTAGTGCTTGATTCAAATACAATTATTTTCTGCTGACTCTGCAGGAGACCATTCAGTATTATCCACCCACCCCCATCCCACAAATCTACATATGTAATTTGACACTTTTTATTCACTGGAGGCCAAGCTAATGCTGGAGTAGAGCTAATGGAAGGCAGAATAATAGTGTCTAGGTGTAGTATTTGCATAATGAGTGTGGAATTGACAGTACATTTCCTGCATGTGGAAGGGGTAGCACAGAGAACTAAATGAAACGCTGAGGAAACAGTGATAGATCATATTGCACCATGTGCTGCAAACCTTAAGCAATTTGAAAGGTTAATGACCAAAGCAGTGGTTCCCTACTAGAGCCCACAGAAAATATTAGCAAACAACAAAATGAAACTGCCTAGAGCATAAGAAAATATCTGTAGAATGGCAGTTCATTTTTTTTTCTTTCTCTGTGCTCCATGAATGAAGCACTAGCAGCTTCAACATAAGGCATGTGTTAAGAATTCATAATTTGATGGATTAATTGCTTTCAGCCTTTCAGATTCTCACCAGCTATTTCTTTATCATCATTAATCCTCAAGAAATGCCTTTTTTTTTTATTTTTTTTTATTTTTGTATGTGTATGAGTGTGCTGTCTGCATGTAGGTTTGTGCACCCGTGTCCTGCAATGCCGCGGAGGTCAGAAGAGGGTGTCGGATTCCCCTGGAACTGGAGTTCTCCTGGAGTTGGAGTTTCAGACGGTTCTCAGCCGCCATGTGGGTGCTGGGGATGGAACCCGGGTCCTCTGTAAGAGCGGTCAGAACTCTCAACTGCTAGGCCATCTCTCCAGCCCCTAAATGTATACATAAATTACCCAAGCCATTTTGCCTTGGGAAATTTGTAGAGGGACCTAATGCTCCAGAGAGTTTTCCTTGAATCACTCAGGGATTCTCTCCTTGGGGCAGGGAAATGAATGAGAGGAGTTATCAGTTGTTAAATCCAAAGAAGTTCCCAGGAATTCAGAAGATCCCAAATGAACTCTTCCTTGCAACAGTGATGTTACTCTGCGCATGCGCAAGCCACGGGGCTCCAGGGCAACCAAGTGTTCCGAGGAGGTGGCGGGTGCCAAGGGAAACCAGGGCTAGAGAGGGTTATGGGCCGTTCTGAGGACGAGGCAGGTGCCAGCGCAAGGTCATTGTCCCTGGACTGGGAAGCTTGCACAACCTACACAGTGCCCCTTCAGCTGGGCTAGAAGAAGAATGGGCTACTGCTGGCAGTCGGCGGGGTGGCTGGCCACTTGGGGGGCGGGGGAGGGGTGCAGGCTTGCTGAAATCAGACAGATCCACTTCCTTAGGTCCAATCCAGCAGGTCCCCAGAAAACCTCTCATTCCCATCTTATAGAATGGATTCTGCCGGGCAAGCTGGCCAGGATTTCCAGGGACACCTAGCCAAAAGGGAGGCTACTCCTAATGAGGCTCCTGCTGGTTGAGCAAGCCCCGCCCCTAAATTCCATCTGCCTAGCAAGAGAGAGCCTGTTCCATCTGGGTCGGGTCTAGAGGACTGGATGGCAGGTGCTCCTCAGCAGAGATCCAAACCTCACCAGCCAAACGAAGGGCAATTTCTGGGCTCTAGGAAAGAGGAAAGTTGAGTTAAACATCCATGCAAGTCCAAATGCAGTTAAAGTATGCCCTGACCAACCCCCTTGCCACCACACTTCCTGGGCTGCAGACTGTCACCTGGCTACCTGGAGGCATTGTGAGGTCTTTACCTTCTGAGCATCAGACATCTGACAGACCATTCACAGAGGGGTCAGGATTCAGAGGACAGTGTCTAGGAGGAGACCTTCTCAGTACCCTGGTCTCTGTTGATTTCCAAGCGACCTCCACTCCGATAGTCTCTATTCNATTATATGATTATAATATAATATATTTAATATATTATATATTAATATATTATAATATATTTTCTTATATAAATATTATACACATACATACATTTATATATTATATAATTATAATATAATATATAATATATTTTATTATATAAATATTATAATTATACAATATATATAAATGTATGTATGTGTGTATAATGCACTGAGTCCATTAAGTGATGCTTGTGAGTATATTTCTGTAGGGGTGCCCAGGTGGGATTAGATAACCTCTCAGGGAACTGGTTCCTGAATAAAATTGATTCTCCCTCTTTCAGCGTACACTGACTGACCATACCTCTGCATCTTGAGGTGGAACTATATGAAGTCTTCCCCATCCATCTTGTTAGGTCAACTGATTTTGTCATTACTCAGATCTTGTTAGTTAGCACACTTTGGAGATTTCATTAACCCAACTTCTGTGTGAGGTTTAGAATGCATTAACTAGCAGCAGGTGTCATGTCCCTCTGGTTCTTATATTCTGCTCCTCTTCTGTGATGTTCCCATGCCTTAGGTGTAGAGGTTGCACTGTACATGCAGCATTTGGGGCTGGGCACCTCGCAGTCACTTATTCTCTAATTTTTACCAGTTGTGGAACTTTGTAATAGTCCTCATCTGTTGCAAAAACAAGGTTTCCTAATGAACAGTGAGAGGAATACTTATCTGTATAGAACATGCTTCCCTCAAGCTCACTACGTAGCTAACAATGATCTTGAATTTCTAATCCTTCTGCCTCATAAGTGCAAGTATTATAGGTGTGTATCACAATGTCCTGTTTTACAATTGCTGGGGATGGAACCCAGGGTTTCACTGGATCGGGTGGAGCATACCTTTAATTGTAGTACTTGGGAGGCAGAGGCAGGCAGATCTCTTAGAGTTCAAGGCCAGCCTGGTCTACACAGCAAGTTCTAGGCCCACCAGTGCTACATAGTGTGACCCTATAACAGAAACAAAACAAAACTTCATGCACTCTAGGCTGGGTAATTTATCTTTGAGGTCTCTGGCCTTTTCTAAAATCATGTACTTAAAAAACTACAAAGCATGTGACTTTAAACTAGTGCACATTTTTTTGTAATATCAAACAAAACAACTTTCCTAATTTAATTTGGTCACCTTGGAAATACAGCACTCTGAATGTTTAAGTAACAGTGCTTTTAGAATATCTTGCAGTCACTTGCAGAGTCACCTAAAAGTCAGTGACATTATTTTATAGTCCCATTGAACTGAGACATAAAGTGATCTCAATTACCTCCTCAAATGTTAGAGGAAAATGTAATCAGAAAAGTTTCAGTCATTGTAAAAATCCTTGAAACTAAGTTCCATATCTACTCTATCTTGGTATTTTCTACAATACAATTTCCCTAAATCCTTTATCTATAAGCATTGTCTGCAGTATGTGCTATGAATGCATATTTCTCAGCTGAACTCTTTCCTCACAAAATAAGAATTTCCAAAGCAATCCATATTTTTCTCAAAAAGATGATTCTAATATAGAAATATAGGAATTTTACAACATTTCCCATCATATTTGTCTGAGTTGTTTAACTTGTGCCTGGCTAAGAGAATGAAGAATGAATGAACAAACCTGTTGGATAAGTGGGTATGTTGCCATTTATTTAACCATAAACAGAATATTTTAACTTCAGAAACATAGACATATTTTCTGTGTGATCAACACAGTTTAATCCAGATTAAGGTTCAGAAATGAATCCTCTTTATTACAAGACTTTACGGCTCTGAGAGCTGAGACTAGGTATTTAAAACTATTCTATCCCCAATATTCAAATTGTCAACTGACACATGGTAGGTGTACATAAATTTCTGTTGACTTGAACTTTGTTACAGTGCATATCTTAAAAGTCACTCTGGCTAGTATAACTATAAATGGGATTGTGGCCACCATCTGAAATGTCTCTATTTCCATCTTTCCTCAGCTCAGATCACTGAGTATAAATTTGAATTCCCCAGAAATTAACTCTACTGTGATCTTGAAAGACAACCCTGATTCCAGAGTCATGGTCTTTTTGGAATAACAGCTTGTCTTAGTTTCTTTTCCTGTTATTGTGTTAAAATGTTCTGACAAAAAGCAACTCAAGGAAGAAAGGGTTTGTTTGAGTCCACAGATCCAAGACAATTGATTGTGGTGGTGAAGTCAAGGCAGGTTCACATGGCATCCATACCATAGAAGCAGCGAGTGTTAAATGCTTGTCCTTAGCTGGCTTCCTCCTTTCTGTGATACATAACCCAAGGGCTGGGTATGAAGGCTGCCCACTTTTACTGTAACTATGCCCATTTCTATTAAACTAATCAACATAATCCCTAACAAGTGTCCTTGAAGCCTCCTAGGTGATTCTAGATTCTGTGGAGATGACAATTAACACTAATCACACACATCTAAAAGCATCTGTCCACTACTTGGATACCATCATTTTTGCCTATTGAGATTTTAGGTGCTTCAGTAGATTATAAAAATTAAACATGTGCCAAAACATTCCACAGTGTTCTATCCTTCCTACTCCGTGAGAGAAAGTACACTTTATGACCTTGAAGCTCTACTCTGGTTTTCCACTATGAAACTCTTTTCTGTTTTTGTTGTGGTTGTTTCCTTCTTTCATGAACACTTTCCCACATTTCCTCCCTCTTCTCCTCCCTTCTACTTTTCCTTTCCTTCTCTACCCCTTCTCTCTCTTCTAATAGTTTTCTCTTTTCTGCTTTCCTTAATTTCCCCCTTTCTGCACTCATAAATCCACAGTGAGCTACACAGTAGGCAGTGGAAACCATTTTGCCTTGGCTTACCTATTTCCAGTCATGAAATACAAAAGCACTGGAGAAATATCAAAATTTTGAGAGATAAGGCTGCCCCCCTGTGCTAGGTCTTTGCTTGCAATTTTTCCTTCAGTCTCTCTTGAAGAATATAGTGGAAGTTGGAAGGCCACAGTGAATAGTGAAACCCCATCCCTTCCCCAAATGTGCTTGAAGGTTAAGCAGCAGTTTGAGTGAGGGAGAATATCGAGAAAGATAGAAAAAATAAGATCCACATGAATGTTTCAGGGAAGAAATTAAAATAGGGGGAAGGGACATGTTGCCAAAGGAGAGAGTAAAATGGTATCCTTATAAAAGTTTTTTATAGTAACTGTTTTTAAGGGCTGGAGAGATGGCTTAGTGATTAAGAGTACTTGTTCTTTCAGGAGACCCAATTTCAGTTCCTAGTGCCTATATCATATGGTTCACAACAGCCTGTTACTCCAGCTCTGGGGGATCTGACACCCTCTTCTGTCTGCTATGGGCATCCATGACCCCTTACCACATTTGTGTATGCCACAAAGGTACACACAAATACACATGAATAAAAAAATTAAATTAGTCATTGAGAAAAACTAAAGTGATGAAAATAAAACTGTTTCTAAGTTAAGCAAAATTTTAAAATCTATAGATTAAGCATTGTGTAGAAAAGAAATAATGCATTTGAAAATTAGCAGCATGGATTTGGATCTGTCTGAACTACCAAGCTATAAATACATAAATTCTAGAACACCCCAAAATAGATACTAATTGGCCAGACATGAAAACAAGCCTATTTTCTTCCTATTAAATTAGTACAAAATCAAACCAGAAAAATATGACTTTCAAAAAAGTTAGAAGGTGAAAAATTCTAGAGAAGATAATTGTTAAGAGCATATAGTCTGGGAATAGAAAGATCTGGATTTAGTCCCAATGTTATTCCCTTCTAAGCTCCTGGCCTTGAGAAAACAAGCCTCAATTTTCATAAAATCCCATTGTATCAATGTTACAGGGCTACAGTGAGCAGTGAGTTAGTATCGTGTATCTGGGATGATTTCCTGATGTATTAGCCACTATGTTTTCCTCTTCAGGGAGAATTTATCATAATGTCAAAGGGAAAAACAGTTAATTCTCTATATTGAGCACCAAATATATTTGAAGATAAACATACTGTGTCAAAGTTTTATATCACAGAAGCTAAAGAATACTCTGGAACAAGGGGCAAAGAAATGAATGAGGGACTAGGAAGTGCATATGTGACTGAGAATGACTATATGGACTGTTTGGGAAGGAGGGCACACTCTGCTATGTCCTTCAGTTGATGGTATAATTTGCTCAGTAATCTCTGATTGTAAGAAATAGAGCCATGGGATGGAAGTATCAGAATAGAGAGGGTTACATGTCATGTCTCCACACAGGATGCTGACTCTGTCACTGTGCAGAGTACAGGGAGCAGCTATTTCAAGAGATCTACTGAAGCAGAGGATGTGCTGGGAGGTGAAGGGCTATTGCAATCCCTGGGTTCCACACAACAGCAGGTACCAGAGAATCAAGTAGGAGGAAATATGCAGGAAAGATGGCAATCACTGTGGTCAGATGAGACAATGAAGAGCTCAGGAAGTGTCACCCACATGGGAACTGACTAGGGCAGATTATTTTTTGTCACCCCAGAGACTGGATAGCACACAGGTCTGTGCTCTTGAACTCCCATCTCACCCCAGTATCAACAGAGCATTGAAGAGAGAGAAGGTGGAACAAATACTGAACAGACTTAGTTCATAGAAATTAGGATTCCATCACCGTCACCAGTGAGATGAGTTTTGAAATAGAAATTCAGTAATAGAAAAATATGACATTATCTTTGGGACTCAGACAATTTATGGTCAGTAAAACTTGTACTTTTTATATTTACAAAGGGATAAGGCCCTAAGACTAGCAATGAAAACTTGATCTATAAATGACTTCTGGTATTACTATCAAGAAGGAGAACTTGCAGTGGTGGAAAGACTTTGCAGTTAAGGAAATAGTACAGAAAGCCTGTTCTTTGAACTGAGCAGGGTCTCAGGCAAGAGCACACCTTAAGCTATTGTAGCTCATAGTACCTTGCACAATTTTGGACCTGTTGTAATTGCTTCTTTCATGTTCCTTAGAAACTTAAAATTTAGCCGGGCGTGGTGGCGCACGCCTTTAATCCTAGCACTTGGGAGGCAGAGGCAGGCGGATCTTTGTGAGTTCAAGGCCAGCCTGGTCTACAGAGTGAGTTCCAGGACAGCTGGGGCTACAGGGAGACCCTGGTCTCAAAAGAACAAAAAAAAAAAAAAAAAGAAACTTAAAATTTGAAAAGTAAATATACTCTAGTGACAATGAAGAAGTCAGCTATCAAGGCTTTAAAGCCAACTATCAAGGCTTTTACAGTGATGATTTGAAGAAAGATAAAAAGTAAGCATGTTAAAATTAGGCAGATAATAAATAAAGTCCGATGAGAGGGACAGAGAAAACACTGGGTATGGAGGATGCTTTTAAAACCCTTTAGGAACATCAGTCTCTACAGACACAATCTTCTGTGTCTTTTCCTTGAAACATTATAAGAATCTTTTTCTAGCCACATCAAACACTAGGTATTTCTGAGATGCTGACCATTTAAATACACTCTTCTAGATTCTTGTTTTAGTTGATCATTTAAATTATATAATTCAATCTATATGGAGTACAATATGATATTATAGAATGATTCAGTAGAGTTGAACGTGCCCCCTCTGAGCATGTATACCATAGGTGATGAAGTATTGGGTAAAAAAGTAATAGTTTTCCCCAGTATGTGCTGTTACCCTGAAGTAATTTTATTGTGTTATAGGCCATTTTTTTCAGATTTCTGAAATATTGAGTAGGCAATTTACATCACAGAATTTAAAACTGGTGAGATATTTCCTGCATACTCTGATGTACTGTGGATACATTTTCAAGTAACACACTCAACACTTACACAGTAATTAATTTGTTGACATTCTTCTTGGCTCTATGACAAATATAAATACATTTCTTTAACCTGAGCCATTTCCCCCACAATATCTAGCCTTTAATAAACACTATTCCTTACTCTTGTTTCATTTAACAATTTACTATAGCAATTTATATGAATTAACATATAATTACCATAGGAATGACATTTACAAAATGGACAGAATCTGGACTGATGACTCTAACTAACCTTACAACAAAAATGCTAATACAAACAAGCTCATTGAGCATTGTGTTTTTGTGACCTGGGTACCTGAACTAGATTCCTTGAAACCTCAATCTCCCATCTACCCAAAGTAGTGAATGAATTAGCAAATCAGTGTTGAAAGGCAGCACATTCATATTTGTATCTTTACTGAAAAACTTGAAGATTGAGAAGAATGCTTGACATACATGTATGAGATATTTTAGGCCTAAGGATTTTTGAAAGAACAAGATTGTCTGATAAGGGTAGCCCCAAGCTTGGAGTTCCCCCATTGATCCTAGAAAAAAAATGGTTTTAAATAATAGCATGGTTGAGACCTGGCTCAGCAGCACAGTTTTGGGAGATGTCTGGAAGAACCGATGTCCTCAGAGCTCAGATAAACTTTTATAATTAAAGTTAAAAGTCATACTGGTTATTTGTGTATAACTGTAATGTTGGCACAGCAACACCGCAAAATACTTTCCTCCTTTACCTTGCTACACAACATTTCACTCAATGTATATATCATAGTTTGATCACCCAGTCCTCTAATACTGAACATTTGTGTTAACCTTCATCTTTGGAATTGTTAGAAAATGTGAAATAAAATAAGCTTATGCTTCTGTCATTTCTCATACATGGTACTATTTCTGAAGGATAAATTTTCACTATTTTCTTGGCCAGAAATCATTAGTATCGGTTATATATTTATGGCTATTCTAATACAGTCGAATTGCTCTCCATAGTGTTAGTTTCTTTGGAACTATTGGAAAACATCCTTTATAACAGATTTCATTTGATAAAATTCTTAATTATATCCAAATGTGAAAGAATAGAAAACCCAATAAGGGAGCTATTTCTTATTTTTTTAAAAAACTGAGATGTTGAAAAAAAATCACTACTGGTCTCAATAATTAAACCTAGCTTCTGAATCCAAATTACTCAGCACAGTAACCACAGAGTCAGCTGAGATGTATTTTGTAACTCCACAGAGGTTCTGAATGTCAAGTTAATCTTAGAGATTGGTATAAGGCTTGAGTTATTTGACAAGGTGCTTTAGTTTTACTATGCACTGGAGAGTTACCAGTCTTTAAAGCTCAGAGAGAAGTATTATGCTTATTAAGTTCTCCACCTTTGCTCAACCAAGATGTCACTAAAGAAGAAGCTAGCACCAATGTTAATAACTAACAATCCAAATCATCCTGTGTCCTTAGAAATTCAATGGAAAGGAACAGTGATAATCATTAAAGAGGTTACACAGATATTTTTATAGTCTTTAATTCAGTTTGACAGGTTATTTTAGAAATTTGCATAGAATCATTTGTATGTTCACACACACACACACACACACACACACTTATTCATATAGCAAACCATTATCTGTAGGGCTTAGCAACAGTCACAAATGAATCTTCAGCTTTGCTTCTAAGAAATGAATAGTGATAGATTTTGACATTTGAAGAAATGTTTGGTCACATAGAACATAGATGCAGAGGGACTTGGTGTACCTGTGGAGTCAAGAAGTATACGAAAGAAGACAAGAAATATATACTAAAAGGAGAACAAGATCATACTGTCAGGAGAGAGAGAGACTATAGGTCCCCATGCTGTATGGCTGGGTACTGACTCACAAATAGAAATGCATGAGTACATAAATAGCTAAATGCCACAGCTATTTAAGATAATATCTATTAAAGATATATAACCGAATTGTTTTGTGATTTGAAAATTTCAGTAATGATGCTTTCCCCATTTTTACCTTGCTTGTATTATTTCCTGAATGTGTGACTATTTGCTGTAACAATTCTAAGGTATATAATTTCTTTTTTGAATCTACAACAATTAGTTTAGAAAGGTAAGAAAAAAGAAAAAAAATGTATGTCATGAGCTTAAAGGGTATCATTTGAACAGGGAAATTAGCTACCTAAAGTTTCTAATCTCCCCTCCACTAAGATTCTACTTCTTTGTGGGGAAAATAAAGTCACTTATTATTATTATTATTATTATTATTATTACTATTATTATTATCATTATTATTATTCATTGGGAATGAACAAATTGTAAAATATTTATAGGATATATACATCTTAACTCAAATATATTCTTCTTTTATAAATGAAGATACGTTATTGATTTTCTAAGAATTCATACAAGAATACTGGTACTTACATCATTTTCACCCCCTCTCCTCCAAGTCTTCCTACATTCCTTTGTTACTCTCAGATTCATGACCTCTTCTTCATTAATTATTATTGTTGAATATATATACATATATATATTCACATGTACATATGTGTGGGGGGGTGTGGGGGGGTGTATACAACCTACTGAGCTCATTTAGTGTTGCTTGGATGTACATGTGTTATGAGCCAACCACTTGGGACTGGATAACCTATCAGGGAGAAGATCCCCAGAGAAAATTGCTTGTCCCTCTCCCAGAGCTATCTATTGCCCAGAGCTCTTCATTTAAGGATGTGTGGGGCCTTGTGAAATTTTCCCTATGTATTTTGACATGTTGACTGGTGTCTGTATGCAGATCTTATTTAGACAACCATATTGTTGAGATTTCAAGAGTGCAGCTTCCCTATTGTGTCTAGAAGACAATACCTAAAGGCAAGTGTCTTGGTCCTATGGCTCTTAATCTTTCCATGCTCTTTTCGGCAATGTTCCCTGATTTTTAGGTGTAGGGATTATATGGTTGATGTGCCAGGTGGGGCACAAGTGGTATTCTCTGCATTTTGACCAGTTGTGGAACTTTGTTGTAGTCTCCATCTGCTGCAAAAGGAAGCTTCTTTGATGAGAGGTGATTCATTTATCACTGGGTATAAGGATAAATGTTTAGAGTAGTTAGAAATTATATTGATTAGGAAAATGGCAATTAAGTTCAACTTTATTATTATTAAGGGTGCATGTGTGTATTTGTGTGCAAGATATATGTGTGCAAAATTGAATAGTGCATGTTACAGTGTGCATGTGGTGGTCAGAGGACAACTTGGTGGAGTCGGTTCTTTCCTTCTGTCCTCTGAAATTTCCAGAGATCAAACTCAGGTCATTAGGCTTGCTCTGGAGGTACTTTTTTTTTGGCGGGGGGATTCTTTTTGAGACAGAGTCTCACTGCAGTCCCAGCTGGCCTGAACTCACTGAGATCCGCCTGCCTCCACCTCCCAAGTGCTGAGATTAAAAGTGTGCACCACCACACCTGGCCCTGCTCTGAAAGTACTTTTATCCACTGGGCAAACTTGCTGCCTATTTGCACCATATTTGTTTGTCCAAATATTTTTATAGCTTTTGGAACATATTGCTGTCTATAGGTACCTCCTGTGCATTGGCAGAGCAGATCTTATTTCTCTCATCAAACTGCGATTTAGTAACTACTGACCCATCACATCTCACCCCATCATTCAACTGTCCCCAGCTAGTGGCAATAACCAGTCTACATTCACAACTCTGTAAACACAACCTTTCAAGATTCCATATTTTATTCAGTGTGCAGTGTACTTGGTTTACTTCACATAACACAGTTCTTTCTAACATTATGCACCTGGTTGTAAATGACAGAATTTTATTCTTTCTTGTGAATGAAGAGTACCACACTGTGTATAAACACCAAATTTTCATTTTTTTTGCTCATCAACTGAGGAATATTTAAGTTGCTTCCATTTCCTGATGACTGTGGACAAGGCTGCAATGAAATGGGCATGCAGGATCTTTTTGGCTTACTGATTATATTCACTTATATTCCCTTATAACATGTAAATATTATTGAAATTGCTTGGCTATATGCTATTGATTTTTAATAAAAATATTTTATTTATTTTTTTATTTTATGTGTAGGACTATTTTACCTACATGTATGTCCATGCACCCACATCATCCAATGCCCACAGACATAGAAGTGGGCATCAGATCCCCTGGAACTGGAGCTGTGGATGGTTGTTAGCCACCCCGTTGGTGCTGGGAACCGAACCTGGGTGATCTCCAAGAGCAACCAGTGCTTAACTGCTGTGGCATCTCTCCAGCTCCTAGTGTTGATTTTTTAAGCCTATAAAATATTTACTTTCATTGATGAAGCAAAATATATTTATAGAGTCTAACAAAATGTTTTTAAGTAAGTATATCCTGGATTATTGAGCTAGTTAACATATGTATTAGCACATGTATTTTGCCATTTTTGTGGTAAGAACATTAAAAATCTACTGTTAGCTATTTTCAAGAGCATAATCCTTTGTTCTGAATGATGATCACTGTGGCGTACAATGGATCCTTTCATTCTTGGGAAGCCTCCAGGCTACTTTCCATGGTGGCTGAACTCATTTATTCTCACTAACATTGCATAATGATTTATTTTTCTTCAAAAAAATCACCAATACTATTGATATTTTTACATTAACTGTTATCTCTGAATGAGGGGATATCACTGTGGTTATAATTTGCCTTTCAGTGATTACCGAGTTATTCTCTTTTTTATTTTCAAATGACTTGGCCATTTTTGTTTGTATTGTTTGTTAGTTAGTTAGTTAGTTTGTTTGTTTTAAATTTTTTTTATTAATTTTATTTATTTCTGTATGTGTATGAATGTACTGTCTGCATGCAAGTTTGTGCACCCGTGTGGTGCAATGCGGAGGTCAGAAGAGGGTGTCGGATTCCCCTGGAACTGGAGTTTCAGACGACTCTCGGCCACCATGTGGGTGCTGGGGATCGAACCCAGGTCCTCTGCAAGAGCGTCGGCGCTCCTAACTGCTAGGCCATCTCTCCAGCCCCTGTAGTCCCAGCCCACCTGAAAGTCACTAGTTACTATATGGACCAGGCTGGCCTCAATCTCACAGCCTCCTGAGGGCTTGGATTAAAGGTGTATACCACTACACCTGACATAAACTGGCCATTCTTATACCATCTTTTGAGAAAAGTTGATTTGAGTTTATTGTCCATTTTAAAATGTGTTATTTTAGTTTTTTTTGCAAATGAGTTCCTTACCTATTCTAATACATAGTTAACAAATATTTTATGCTATTCTTTAATCGTCCTCACTGTGTTGAGGTTTTTAGTTTAATTGATATAAACCTAATTTTCTACTTTGATTTTTTCTTGTACTTTAAAGATTGTTAATAACAATAAAACAACAACAAAAAGCTCTGTATGTTCCAGGGTCCTGAATTATTTCCCCTATGTCTTGCAGTACAATCATAGTTTCAGAGCTTATATTTAAGTCTTTATTCTGTTTCTAGTTAATTTTTATAATTGGTAAGTGAAGAGAGAGAGAAAGAGAGAGAGAGAGAGAGAGAGAGAGAGAGAGAGAGAGAGAGACCCAGTTTCATTCTTCAGGATGTGGATATGATTTTCTCAGCATTAATTCTCAAAAAATTATACTTTCTTGAACATCTATTCCTTTTAATTTTTTTTATTTGTTTAAGCAGTAAGTATATTTAGGCAACGAACATGAGGAATGCCCATAACCAGCCCAATTACATCTGTGACTAGTTTGTACAACCCAGGGTCCCCAAACACAACTGAAGAGTTTTGCTTACACAAAAAAATAAAATCTAGTCGGTTTTTGCTGTAATCTCAGAATTCATCCCCCTTAAACATCTATTCTTATATCTTTTGTCAAATATCACTTGGCTACAGATGTATGTCTTTTCTCTCTCTCTCTCTCTCTCTCTCTCTCTCTCTCTCTCTCTCTCTCTCTCTCTCTCCTGTCTCATTCATCCCTGTTTTTTTTTTCATGCCAATGCCATGCCATTTTGATTACTACAGTATTGTGATATATTTGGAAATCAGGTAGTATGATGTTTCCTATTTTGTTTTCCTCAAGATGTCTTTGGTTATTCAGAGATTTAGGGAGGTTGACATAAATTTTAGACTTTTATTTTTATAGTCTTATGAAGAATGTAACTGGTATTTTCATAGAATTACATTTAATATGCAGATCACATCAGATAGTATAGATATTTTAATAATATTGGTTCTCTAGTTCTATGAACACACTGTATTTCTATTCCTTTTGTGTTCTCACCTACTTCATGCTTAGAGATTTCAGTGGAGAAATTACCTCTTTCAGCATATTATTCTAAATGAACTTTATTATGTTGAGTTTTCTCCTTCTATAAGTAATTTACTGTGTACTTTAATCACATAAATATATTGAATTTTATCAAGTATCTTTTTACATTTGAGATGATCACACAGTTTTCATCTTTTATACTGTCCATGTAGTATCTCATGTAAGTTCCTCATGCTTGTGTTCCTGAAATAAATACTTCCTAATCATGGTGAGTAACTGCTAACAGGCCATAATATTTTGCCTGCTAGTATTTTGTTAAGGGGTTTTTGTCTATCTATTGATTGATCTATCTATCTATCTATCTATCTATCTATCTATCTATCTGTCATCTATCTACCTACCTATCATCTATCTATCTATCTATTATCTAAATTCATTGTCAGCATTTATCTCCTTAAAGAGATTAATCTTGTCATAATTTTTTGTTGTGTTCTTTACCAGTTTTGGTGTCAAGATAATATAGCCTCTTGGAGTGAGTTTAGAAGAATTCTCTCCTCATCTTCATTTCTTTAAAATAATTCAAGAAGAATTAGTATTAGTTCTTTTAATGTTCTAAATAACTTAGTAGTGAAGCCATCTTGTCCTTCACTAAAATTCTTCTACAATTTCCTGTAGGATGAAATTCATTTAAAGGTTAGTTGAAGAAAGCTGCCCTAGGCTAGTATGCCTTTTATTTGCTGCCTGACTTGGAATAGAAATTCCACCCTAGCCATTTCATTAGAAGTTATTCTTTAGGAGACCTAAGGTTCTGCCTTTGGCACATAACTAGAATACATAGAAGTAATTCAATTATGATTTTAAAGTAGCATGAGGTCAGCATAAAACATAGCCCATGCTTCTGCCACAGTGACCGGGTTAAGAGTGCTAGACTTCAGCGTCTCATATAATTTTAGAGCTTTGGAGAAATTTCTCCGAATGTATGCCAAGATTTTATTTGGCAGAAATTTTTGCTCCCAAAGGTGTTAAACTATTATTGCATTCTGCAGTTATTTGGCTGAAGTTCCTTCTAATCATACCTCCATTTCATAAGCCTGATGATTATTATTTCTCAGAAATATAGTTATTTCTGAGATTGTTCACTAGGGCCAAAGGCAAGATCTGTACAACTCAGATCATTCTGTTGATGCCCCAATCAGTTATCTTTAGGCTTACAAAATCAATATTTGAGGCTCCTTATTTCTCTGTATTTTATTTTTATCTTCCACACAAAAAAGTACTGTTAACATACTTGGTGGATTCTCGAGGAGGAGGTCATACTATTCAATAATTGCTTCACTGTTTCTACTATATTATATTACATACTAAATATGATGCACACATTAATAAATATAGATCTGCTTCATAAAAGTTACTGGGTTTTGGGTAGCAAGATTATGTAACTAATTAAGTGGGGAGCTACTAATCCATTATTAGGGAAGAGCTTACAGGTAAGAGACAGGATCTAGAGTGCAATTCACAAAAGTGGCCTACAAGGCTGAAAAATCTTTTCTGCATCCCAGTGGATTCTTCTCCAAAACAGATAACATTCTGGGCCACAGAGCAAGTCTTAACAAACACCAAATATCTGAACTAATTTATTGTGTCTTATGAGAATATGCTGGAATAAAACTTGAAATCCATAGCAGGAGAAACTACAGAAGCTACACTTGGGGACTGAAAAATACATTTGTAGATGACCAGTGGGTAATTGTGAAATCGGGGGGGGGGGGAGGATTTAGAAAAAACTTCCTAGAATCAAGTGAAAAAGTGAGCAAAATACATCAATGCCTTTGGAAGGTAGCTAAGGGAGTTCTAAAATGAAAGTTCATAGCTGTGAGCACTTACATTAAAAACTCAAAAACCCTGCAAATAATCTAATGAGATACTGCAAGGTCTTAGAAAAACAAGAACAGGCCAAACACAAAAGCAGCATATGAAGAGAAATAAATAATAATCATGGCAGAAATTAATAAAATGGAGACTAAAGGAGCAGAAAATATAATCAATCAAATAGAGAATTTGGTTTTCATTGTTGTTGTTGTTGTTGGAAAGTAAGCAAGATTAACAACCATCTAGCCAAACTGATCAAAAGGGTGAGAGTAAGGATTCAAATTGATCAAAGTAAGGATGAAAATGGGGATTTACAATAGGTTCTAATAAAATCATATCTTTAAAGAAAATACTTTGAAAACAAAAATTAAATCATGAAGACATGAAGAGCTTAAACAAATTCATAACAAACAAGACTGAAGCACTAATAAAAAGTCTCCACACAAAGGAAAGCCCAGGATTGGACAAATTAATTGCCAAATTCTACCAATCCTTTAAGGAAGAGCTAGCACCAAAACTTCTCAAACTGTTCCACAAAACAGAAAAAGAGGAAGGAACCATGATCAGATTCACTCTATGAAGCCAGTATAATTCTAACAACAAAACCAGATAAAGACACAATAGAAAAGCAAGCTATAGACAATTTTCCTGATTTACATAGGTGCAAAAGTTCTCAATTAAAATACTACTGGCTTGGGAGACGCCATAACGCGCCAGGCCAGGATCGAAAGGTTATTCCTGGACAAACTGTCAGCCCATGAAAGGAAACAGCCAGAATTGACCAGAGTCCAAGTCAACAGCTCCAGAGAGAGTGGACTGTTTTACCTCTCATCCACCTGTGCCCCTTTTCTAAGCCTAGGGAACAACCTGCGGAAGAGGGGGCGTGGTAGAATGTAAGGGCTGCGATTGGGGTGAATGGTGAAACTACAGCAATGTAGTCTGGACACTCATTTGATCAACTTGATTGAACAAACAACCTGTCACCCCCCACTGGATGGTGGGGCTGTAGGTGTTTGGGCACAACAGCCTGCAGATAGGTTTTGCATGAAGGATGCTTGTACTCATGGATTATCACTTATAGCTAAAAATGAAAAAAAAAACCTGAGGAGCCAGGATGCAGGACAGTTATGGCAGAATGCATGACTGGGATGGGTGGGGGGTGGGGGGGAGGGAAAGGAATAAGCCTGAACTGAATTGGAAAAAATGTATGAAATGCACAAAAGCATCAATAAAAACTAATTTATTAGAAAAAAATAAAATAAAAATAAAATACTACTGGCTTAATTTAGGGATGCATTAGGCAGATGAAATGGCTCAGCAGATAAAAGCTCTTGCCACCCAAGCCTGATGACTAAGTTTGACCCACAAAAACCATAGGTAGGAGAGAAAACTGCCAAAATTGTCTCTGAACTCCACATATATGCTATGGGCACATGCATACCCCACATTGCAAATGAGAGGAGAGAAGACTGAAAAAGAGAGAGAAGAGAATGGAGGAGGAGAGGAGAGAGAGAGAGAGTTAGTTTGGTTTGAAAAAGAAGAAGGAAGAGGAGGCGGAGGAGGTAGGAGGAGGAGGGGAGGTCCAGGATGGAACACAAGCATGCAGGTAGGAGCCATGCATGCCAGACACACCCCCCACCACCACCAACAACAACAACAGCACATTAGGATCATATGCTATGACCAAACTGGAATCTTCCTTGGTTGGGAGGCAAATTTGGCTCAACATACCTGTAAATGAACTTAGTACAGAAATTACAAGCTCCTCTTTATAGACACAGTGGATGTTCATCATAATATTCAACATCCCCTCATGATAAAGGAACTAGGAATAGTGAAAGCATTCTTCAACATAATTAAGGCTATATTTTATAAATATATAGGAAACATGTGAGAAAAGTAGAAGCATTTCCCCTAAAATCAGGACTGAGACAAGAGTGCTCTGTCCCCACTACTTAGTGGTTATTACAGAAATATGAAAATAAAAAAGCAATAAATGGAATACAAAGAAGAAAGGAAGAATCCAAAATATCTGTATTTTCAAATGACACCATCCTAAGCTTAAAAGTTTCTAAAAAAAATCTACCAGACTCTTATCTCTGTGGTAGATTTTTTTAGAAACTTTTAAGCATAGGACTCTTATCTCTGACAAACACATTAATAAAACAACAGTATACAAAAATCAATATACAAAAATAAATATCTACTTGATATCCCAATAATGAATTTGCCAAGAATGAAATCAGAAAAAGTTCCTTTCACTACCGTTCAAAAATAATAAAACACCAATAGATAAACCAAAACAAGGAGATGAAGAAACTTTACAAAGAAAGAAATTAAAGACACTAAGTTGAAAGACTTCCCATGCTCATAGACTGACACAATTAATATTGTGAAAAAATAACCAGACTACTAAAAGTCATCTACAAATTCAATGAAATTCCCAACAAAATTCCAGTAGCATTCTTCACAGAATAACAATGAAATATTCCTAAATTTGATACTGAAGCAAAGAAGACACCGAATACCTAAAGCAATCCTAAGCAGAAAGATCAAAACCTGATGTAATCCTGTGCCTAATCTCAAATTATTCTACAGAGCACAAGTAACAAAAGCTTCATGATACTGTCACAAAAACAGAAAACATATAAGTAATACCACAAAGCAAGATCCATCTAATTTCTGACTAAGGGACACATTAGGAAAAGCTATCCTCCAACAAATGATGGTAAGAGAACTGAGTATCTACAGGCAGAAGATCAAAGTAGATTAATATCTTTTACCACATTCAAAACTAGATTAAAACTAGATGAATGATCTGAATAGAAGACATGAAATATTGAGGTTGATTGTAGAAAACAGTGACATAATCAATATACAGGCCTAGGCAAGGATTTTCTGAAAAAGACTCAAATATCATAAGAAATACTGTCATGCGATGATATTACATGAAATTTATGTAAAAGCTTCTGCCTAGCAAAGGAAACAATAACCAGAGTAAATAGACATCCTGCAGAATGGAAAAAAAATCTTAAGACAAAGGTAATACCTAGAATATAAAAAGAACTGTAAAATTTAAGTACCATGTAACCAAATCATTTTATCAATAAATAGACTGATGAAGTAAATTAGACAATTCTCAAAATAAGAAATACAAATGGCCAGAGAGTGTTCACCTGTTCACCATATTTAGTTAGCAGGAGAATACAAATGAAAACTTGGTTAGGATTCCATTTCACAGCATTAAGAATGGCTAAAACCAAGAAAACAAATGACTACAGATACTTTTGAGATAGGAGGAAGTCAGAGCCCTGATACTGCTGGTGAGAGTACTAAGTAGTGGAGCCACTATGGAAATCTACCAGATGACCCAGCTACCCTCTCCTTGGCATATACCCAAAGGACTTTAAATCAGCACACCATAGTGATACATGTGCATTCACATTTGTTACAGCACTATGCAGTACAGCCAGGACACAGAACCAGCCTAGATGTCCACTAGCAGATGAATGGATAAAAAAAAAATGTGCTACCTATTACAAGGGAAATTTTTAGCCTTAAGAATGATTACTGCAGGAAAATGCATACCAAACACAGTATCGTAACCCTGGAGGGATTGCAGAAATTAGTGCCACTATGAAGGATTTGAAAGATGCAGGGGTGGTGATTCCTACCACATCTCCATTTAACTCCCAATTTGGCCTGTGCAAAAGACAGATGGATCATGGAGAATGACAGTTGACTATCGAAAACTCAACCAAGTAGTGACACAAATTGCAGCTGCTGTACCAGATGTGGTGTCCTTACTTGAGCAGATTAATATGTCTCCTGGTACCTGGTATGCAGCTATTGATCTGGCCAATGCTTTCTTCTCAATACCAGTTCTTAAGGACCACCATAAGCAATTTGCTTTCAGCTGCAAGGCCAACAGTATACCTTTACCGTCTTACCTCAAGGGTTATGTTAACTCTCCAGCCTGTGTCATAACTTACTTAGAAGGGAACTTGATCACCTGACTCTTTCCACAAAATATAACACTGGTCCACTATATTGATGATTTATGTTGATTGGACCCAGTGAACAAGGAGGTAGCAGCTAGTCTAGACTTGTGGTAAAGCATATGCTCATGAGAGGATGGGAAATAAATCCAACTAAAATTCAAGGCCATCTACCTGTGAAGTTTCTAGGAGATCAGTGGTGTGGAACATGCAGGACATTCCTTCTAAGGTAAGAATAAGTTGTTGCACTGGCCCCTCCCTCCACCAAGAAGAAGCACAACCATTTAGTGGGACTTTTTGGATTCTGGAGCAAGCACTTCCTCATCTGGTGTATTTACTATGACCCATATATCAAAGTGACTCGAAGGCAGCAAACTTTGGTGGGGGTTGGAACAGGAAAAGGCTTTAACGGTCCAGGCTGCAGTGAGGCTGCTCTGCCCCTAGGCCAATGATCCAGCAGATCAATGTGCTTGAGGTATCAATGGCAGATAGAATGCTGTCTGTGAGTCTGTGGCAGTCCCATAGGGAATCAAGCGGAGGCCTTGGGATTCTGGAGTAACGTTCCTACCTTCATCTGCATACAACTATTCTCCTTTTGAGAGAAGCTCTTAGCCTGCTATTGGCCTTAGTGGAACTGAACATTTGACATGGGCCACCAAGTCACCATCAAGACCTGAGCTGCCCATCATAGAGCTGGGTGTTATCTGACCCACCAAGCATAAAGTAGGATGTGCATAGCGCACAGTCCATTATCAAATGGAGTGGTACATACATGACAGGCCCGGCAGGCCCTGAGGGCACCAGCAAGCTACCTGAAGAAGTTGCCCAAATCCTATGGTTCCCACTCCTGATTAAAATGCATCCTGCTTAAGCATGGGGTTATGCATGGGCTCAACAGCGTGGACTTCCACTCATCAAGGTGATCTGGCTACAGTGCTGCCAGGTGCCAGATTTGCCAACAGCAAAGACCAACACTGAGCCCTGATATGGTGCTATTCCCGGGTGACCAGCCAGACAACCTGGTAGCAGGTTGACTACATTGGGCCACTTCCATCATGGAAGGGACAGCATTTTGTCCTTACAGGAATAATACTTATTCTGGTTATGGATTTGCTTTCCTGCACGTAATGCTTTGCCAAAACTACCATCCAGGAACTTAAAGAATGCCTTATCCACCATCATGTTATTCCTCACAGCATCGTTTCTGACCAAGGAACTCATTTCACAGCCAAAGAAATGTGAGGTGGGCCCATGGTCAGGATTCCACTGGTTTTACCATGTTCCCACCACCCAAAAGCAGTTGGCTTCATAGAACTATGGAATGGCCTCTTGAAGACACAGTTACAGCATCAATTAGGTAGCAATACTGTGGAGGTTTGGCAAGGTTCTCCAGCAGGCAGTATATGTTTGAATCAGTGCCCCCATATATGGTACTGTTTTCCTATAGCCAGAATTCATGGGTCCAGGAACCAAGGGGGGAAGTGGGAGTGATTCCACTCACTATCACCCCTAGTGACCCAGTAGGAAAATTTTTCTTCCTGTACCCAGACCCTGCATTCTGCTGGTCTAGAAGTTTTGGCTCCAAAGCGGGGATGCTTTTGCCGGAGATACAGCAAACTTCCATTAACTGGAAGCTAAGACTTCCCCCTGGCCACTTTGGGCTTCTACTGCCCTTAAGCCAACAGGCTAAGGAAGGAATAACAGTAGTAGGAGGATGATGATCAGACTACCATTCTATATATATATATATATATTATATATATTATTATATATATATATATGTATATATATTAAGCCGATAATTCTTCTTTTGCTTATGTTCAACTGAGATAATGTTAAGTGTTTTCATATTTAGGTTATTAGATACTGAAAGACTAAGTGTTCCTCAGGACATTAACCACCTACTCTAAGATATAATGGATTTGCTATTGCACATGAGACACTTATACATGTTAGGTGGAATTATGACCTTGTTATTGTTCGCAATTGACATTTAAGCCTAACATAAGGAGAGGCTATTTATTGGGTGTCAAGTTAACAAGGAGTGGACTTGTTATGGTTAATCCTGGGTGTTGACTTGACTGGACTAAGGAACAAATAAGAGAAAAAGGATCTTTTGGATTGGACTACCTCAACCGGATGGCCACCCCAAATGTGGCGTTACCTTCTGCCTGAAGGCAGTATTAAAGGCCATGCCAGAGGATCTGGTCCTTTTTTTTCCTGTGGCTTCCCTCTCTCTCACTGGTGAGCTTGTCTTGCTGCTGTGATCAACCCTTGGATCCCAGTGTGTACTGAACCGGCAGATCTCCTGGAATCCATCATGCCTTCAAGACACCAGATTGGGACTACTGAGACATCCAGCCTTGTGGACTGAGCAGTTCCCTGGATTCTCAGCTCTCCCAGTGTCGGCATGGCTACTGTTGGATTCCTTGAACTTGTCACGTGAGCAAACTAATAAAATTGTATATAGTATATATTCGTCCTGTTGCTTCTGTTTCTTAGAGAACCCTGACTAATACATGTATTGCATTAAGTAAAAGAAGCCATACTCAACAGACACAAATTACATTTCCTCTCATATTTAGAACCTAGAGTGAAATGTCTGTGTGTGTGTGTGTTTGTGTGGTTGTGTGTGTGTGTGTGTGGTGTGTGTGTGTATGTTTTGGGGGGCTGGAGAGAGATGGCCTAGCGGTTAAGAGCGCCGACCGCTCTTACAGGGCCCGGGTTCGATCCCCAGCACCAATGGCGGCCGAGGAGCCGTCTTAAACTCCAATTCCAGGAGAACTCCAAGCTCCCAGGGGAATCCGAAGAGACCCTCTTCTGACTCCGCGGCTTGCACGCCAGGGTGCACAGACCCTGCATGCAGACATTACATTGATACAACTCAGACGAAATAAAAAAAAAAAAAAAGAAAGTGAAAGTGGGATGTGAGAGGGGATGAAGCAAATCTTGAAGGATGAGGAACAGGAGGAAAGAGAAGGACTGGGAAGCTAGTGACTTATAAGAGAAAAGAAGACTACTAGCAGCAATGGGACCAGCTAGAGAGGAGGAAATGGAGATGTGTAAGAAACAAAGTATAACATGAACATAGGATGCTTGAAAAATGCATTGTGGTAGTTTGAATGAAGAATGGTCCCCATACGTGCACAGCCAACAGTCCATATTCAAATGAAGTGGTTACAAGTGACAAGGGCCCGAGGCAGGCCCTGAGGGCACAAGCCACTACATAGGAAGTGAGAAGTTGCCCATATGCCTATGGTTCCCACTCCTGTTACAATGCCTTCCTGTGCTTAAGCATGGACGGTTATGCATGGGCCCCAAACAGCATGGACTCCAACTCACAAGGCTGATCTGCTACACAGCTGTGCTGGGTGCCACGATTTGGCCAACAGCAGCAACCAACAATGAGCACCCAATATGGTGCTCTTCCCGGGGTGACCAGCAGCAACTTGGTGGCAGGTTGACTACATTGGACCACTTCACTCATGGAAGGGAAGCATTTTGTCCTTAACAGGAATAGATAATTATTCTGGTTATGGATTTGCCTTTTCCTCACTGTAATGCTTCTGCCAAAACTACCATCCCGGGACCTACAGAATGGCCTTATCCACCAGTCATGTTATTCCTCACAGCATCGTTTCTGACCAAGGAACTCATTTTCACAGCACAAAGACTGTTGAAGGTGGCCCATGGTCATTGGATCCATGCGTTACCATGTTTCCCCACTCTACCCCAAAAAACATCGTTGGCTTCATAGAACTATGGAATGGCCTCTTGAAATGACACAGTACAGCATCAATTAGGTAGCCATTACTGCTGGGTCTGGGGCAAGGTTCCACAAGCGGCAGTTATTGCTTTGAATCAGTGCCCACTACTATGGTACTGTTTCTCTTTAGCCAAAATTCATGGGTCCAGGAACCAACGGGGTGGAATGGGATATGATCCACTCACTATCAACCCCTGTGACCAGTAGGAAAATTTTTGCTCCTAGTACCCACGACTTGTGTCACTCTGCTGGTCTAGAAGTTTTGGCTCCAAAGCGGGGGGGGTGCTTTTCCTAGGAGACTAAGTTAAGCAAACATTCCATTGAACTGGAAGCTAAGACTTCTCCCTGGCCACTTTGTGGTTTCTACTGCCTTAAGCCAAAAGCTAAGGAAAGGAATAACAGTATAGAGAGGAGTGCTTGATCCAGACTACCATTTCTATATATATAAATTATATATAATTATATATAATTATATATAATTATATTTAAAATTATATATAATTTAGATATATATATATAAAATTATATTACCATTTATATTATATATATGTCATTGTTCGCAATTGACATTTAAGCTTAACATAAGGAGAGACTATTAATTGGGTGTCAATTCAAACAACGGAGTGGACTTTGTTATGGTTTAATACTGTGGTGTTGACTTGACTGAGAAAGGAACAAATAAGAGAAAACGGATTTTCAGATTGGATTACCTCAAACCAGATGGCCCACCCCAAATATGGTGGGTGTTACCTTCTGCTTGTAGGCAGTATTAAAGGCCACTGCAGAGGGATCTGGTCCTTTTTTCCTGTGGCTTCCCTTCTCTCTCACTGGTGAGCTGTCTTGCTGCTGTGATCAACCCTATGGATCCAAGCATGTACTGAGACAGGCAATCTCCTGGAATCATTTGTGCCTTCAGCACCAGATTGGGACTATGAGACATCCATCCTAGTGGACTGTGAGCAGTTCCCTGGGTTCTCAGCCTCGCCAGTGTGGCATGGCTACTGTTGGATTCCTCTGAACTGGAGTCAATGAGCAAATCAATAACTTGTATATATCTATATATTCGTCTGTTGCTTCTGTTTCTTTAGAGAACCCTGACTAATACAATGTCATTGCATTAAGTAAAAGAAGCCATACTCAACAGACACAAATTACATTTCCTCTCATATTTAGAACCTAGAGTGAAATGTCTGTGCATGTGCGTGTGCTTGTGTGTGTGTCTGTGTGTGTGTGTGTGTGTGTGTGTGTATGATGAAAGTAGAAAGGGGGGGCTGGAGAGATGGCCTAGCGGTTAAGAGCGCCGACCGCTCTTACAGAGGACCCGGGTTCGATCCCCAGCACCCACCTGTGCGGCCGAGAGCCGTCTGAAACTCCAATTCAGAGAAAACTCGCTCCAGGGGAATCGCGGACCTCTTCTCGCCTCCGCGGCATTGCCCGGGACAGGTGCACAGGACCTGATGCAGAAGTCCATTGATCATCAGAGAAATCAAAACAAAAAAAAAGAAAGTAAGAAAGGTGCCTGATGAGAGGGATGAAGCAATCTTAAGGGAGAGGAACAGGAGGAAAAGAGAAGGAAGTGGAAGCTATGTGACATGATAAGAGAAAAGAAGACTACTTAGCAGCAATGGGACCAGCTAGAAGAGGAGGAAATGGAGATGTGTAAGAAAAAAGTATAATGACACAAGGATGAAAATGCATTGTGGTAGTTTGAATGAGAATGTCCCCCATAGGTTTTGAGTATTCAGACATATTGCCCCCTGTTGGTGGCACTGTTTTTGGAGGTTTTAGAAGGTGTGGCCATGCTTGGGGCCAGCTTAGGGAGTTTAGCTAGCCTTGCCAGTCTTCAGTCTCTCTATCATGGGGTTTGCCCTATGATCAGTTGACCGAGGAAGAGAAGACAAGGGCCTGGTTTACTGATGGATCTGCACGCTATGCAGGCACCACCCAGACGTTGGTAGCCTGCAGCATCACAGGTCTCACTCAGCATCTCTGAATTTAGACTCCTACTCTCAACTTAATTATATTTATTAGTAGCAAGAAATTGTTTTTGTAAAATCACATGTGAGAGAGTATCCACAAATGATGCACAGAGTATGCTTTCCAAGCTCGAGTGTACCTGGGAATCACCCTGACACCTTGTCAAAATGCATTTTCTCACCTTCTAGCCACAAAGGATTCTGACCCTGAGTGCTCAGCCTACAGTTTGGATTCTGCATTTTTTGATATGCAGTCCAGAGGAACCCACTGCGCAGATCTACCACAAGACTGTAGAAAGTACAACTGAAGAGACATCTAAAATTCTTTGAGGAGTTGTCCAGGCCTAGTGCCAGCTAACACAAATGAAGGTTGATATTGAAATTCATCTTCATGCTTTTCTCTGGGATTTTTTTTCACCTTTTCTTTAAGTCACAGGAGAACAACTTCAAGGCTAAATGTTCATATACCTAATTTCAAATTATAAAACTGGTGATAAATTTAATGTGTAATTTTCCTTGCTGAATCATCCTTAATTTTTCCTTGCACAACATGCAAACCAGTTTACATGTATAAGTGAGCAAATTTATATAGGAAATTTTAGAATCTGGCAGGGGGTGGGGGGAACTTCCTATAACTTACAGTTTAAGAAGAGAGATTTCATTCATTTGTACTAATCCCTATTCCTTTTTATCACACAAAGGGCTATAATGTACCCTCACAGGAAGGCTTTGACTTAAATACAATAATATCATTGTACTCAAGTGTTATATACATTGAAACTTAATGAGAAAATTAGATCAACTGGAATTAGCGAAGGCAACTGACATTTCTAAAATTTTATGTTGAAATTAGTTGCAAATATATAATATGCTGAGTCATTTTCTGACCACACTTTTGGTAGGTTATCCAGACTTAAATATTTTGATAACTTTTAAACATTTTTCAGCCAGAACTATACTTAACAGTTCCTCCATGCAGGCTAGACAATTTTCTGAGGGGTTCTCTTGCCTTGTGCTAAGACTCTATTTATTACTGATTTTTTGACCCCCAGTTTGTTTAGTCTATTGCGCCACCATTGGTGATGTCATATGCCTAGGAAGTCCAAGATTCTTATATAGGCAAAAGCACTAGTCATTTGTCAGCCTGTTTCTCCAGACCCAAATTTCCAAAAGAAACAAGATTGTAAGTTCTTATATTCTCCCATTCTACTAGTTAGTTTTAACTCTTAACTTGACACAACCTAGAATCACCTGGGAAGAGAGTTTTCATGAAGAATTATTTAGATCAAGTGGCCTTATGACACATTCATTAATTGATGTAGGAAATCCTATGCTTTGTGAGTGATAGTGTTTCTTGGACTGAACTCTGAACCATGTAAGAGTAAAGAAAGCTAGAAAGCAAGGAAGCAAAGCAACCTGAGTGTATTTGTTTCTCCCTCTTGACTAGGATGTGATGTGACTATCAGTTTTAAGCCCCTGGCTCTGTGGGATGCCTAAATGAAGGAGTATAGCCTAAAATTATAAGGCAAATAAACCGTTTATCTCCTAAGTTGCTTTTTTTGAGAATATTTTATCACAGCAACAAAAATGAAAGTAGAATACCCATCATGTCCAAGATAGATGTCACCATTTAAAAATGGCTCCATTGAATCTGAATGGTTCTAACAAGTATGATAAAAATTATTCCTCCCTTGGGAACTTCAGGGTGGCAAAGTGTGAAGTTTCAATGACATGGCACCATCAGGAATCCAGAGGAATAGAAAGGAAATGCCATCCTCAAGGCTGGGCACACAAGCTTTCTTCTTTTCCAATCTTCCTTACCTCTTCTTGAGAAACCCACACTCACCCTCAGGTATGTACATACAACCATGCCCTCTTAAGCATGTATATCTGTGAGTCCTTTTTTTAAAAGAGAGAAAGGGTTTATTTGGACTTAGAGTTCCAGAGGCTACAATCCACCACGACAGAAAACACATGGCAGCAAACAAGAAAATCATGGTGACAGAAGCATGAATACCAGGAAGCAAAGAACGCACTGGAAGTGGGGTCTGCCTTCAGTAACCTACTTTCTCCAGCAAGGCTCACTTCACAAAGGTTCCACCACTTTCTGAAACAGCACCACCAGCTGGGGATGAGTTGGTCAAACTTGTGAGCCTATGGAAAATATTTCGTATTCAAATCACACATTCTACTCCTTGCCCTGATAGGGTCATGGCTATCTCTTGATGCAGAATGGCATTCAGTTAGTCTCTGTGAGTCTTAATGCCTGTATGTAAATCTGTATTAAGACATTTCTCTTTTTTTATTTTTTGGTCTTTTCAAGACAGGGTCTCCCCGCAGCCCCAGCTGTCCTGGGACTCGCTCTGTAGACCAGGCTGGCCTTGAACTCACCACACCCATCTAAGACGTTTCTTTTTTATATATAAAAATTTCTGTTGAAATGTTTGTGTATTTCATACATAACTTTTCTTTTTTTAAGCTTATTTATTTATATATTTTTTAGAAAATCTAGACCCGTGTCCCCCCCCCATTCCCCCACCCCACCAGAGCTCATGCATTCAGCCAGACATGCTTTTCATCTCTTTCTCAGTCTTTCTCAATGTTCTCCATGTGGAAGTTGACTGTTTTGAGCAGAAGTTCACTGTTTCAGTCAGTTCTTTGATGCGGTCCTTTCTGTTCTTGTTGTTTCCAATATGCATCACTCCCAACTGCTTTGGACAAAAGCTCAAGGGGCTGTGCACAAGGAATACTCATAACTAGGTAATTGGCACTAGCATCCACGGATGAGGGATATCATTTGTTTTTCTGGGACCGTGTTACTTCACTCAGCATGATGTCCTCTAGCTCCAGCCATTTTCCTGCAAAGCTCATGGTGTCATCTTTCTTTACTGATGCATAGAACTCCATTGTGTAGATGTACCGTATTTTCTCTATCCACTCATCAGTTGAGGGGCATTTGGTTTGGTTCCAGCTCCTTGCTATTGTGAAGAGAGCTGAAATAAACATGGCCGTGCATGTATCTCTGCGGTGGGGTGAGTCTTGAGGATACATGCCTAGGAGAGGTATGGCTGGGTCAGGTGGTAGGTTCATTCCATATCTTCCAAGGGTTCTCCACACTGCTTTCCATAGTGGCTGCACAAGTTTACATTCCCACCAGCAGTGGATGAGTGTTCCCCTTTCCTCACAACCTCTACAGCACTTGGTATCATTTGTTTTCTTGATCCTAGCAATTCTTATTGGAGTAAGATTATATCTTAAAGTGGTTTTGATTTGCATTTCCTTAATGTTTAGTGATGTTGAAAACTTCTTAAGGTGTTTCTCAGCCATCTCTAATTCCTCCTCTGTGGGAAGTCTCTGTTCAGCTCTTTGCTCCATCATGAGTGAGTCATTTGTGTTTTCTTTCTTTCTTTGTTTTGGAGTTAGTTATATATTCTGGAAATCAATGCTTTGTCGATGTTGTTTCTGTGTGAAGGTTTCCCCCACTCTGTGGGATTTCTCTCACTTCCTTTCTTTATTGTTTCTTTTGATGTACAGAACTTTTGAGTTTAATGAGGTCCCATTTGTCACTGTCAACCTTAATTCTTGCGAGCTGCTGTCTGATTAGGAAAGTCTTTTCCTATGTCTAGTCTTGTAGTCTGCTGCCACTTTTTCTTTATTGCCTTCAGAGTTTGGGGTTTCACGTTGAGGCTTTGATCTGTCTGGAGTTGACTCTTGTACAAGGCGAGAGGTGGGGGGTTTAATTTTCATTCTCTACAAGTGGTATCAGGTTGCCAACACCACTTCTGAGATGATGTCTTTCTCCATTGTGTCTTCTTGGCCCCTTTGTCAAATATGAGATGGCTGAAATTGTGTGTGCTAGGTTTGGATCTTCGGTTTTTGTCCATTGGTCAACAGGTGTTTTGTGCCAGTACCAGGCTGTTTTTATGACTAATCCCTGTAGTATAGTTGAAGTCTGGTATAGAGATCCCCCTGTGTAGCTCTTTTCAACAGGGTTGTTTTGGCTATTCGGGGTCTTTTGTTTTCCAAATGGAATTAAGGACTTTTTTTTTCCAAGCCTGTGAGAAGAAAACTTTAGGGATTTTGATTGGGATTGCGTTAAATCTATACAGAGTGTCAATAGAATGGACATTTTTACAATGGTATTTGTCCAATCCATGAGCATGGGAGGTTTTCCCATCTTCTGATGTCTTCTTCAATTTCTTTCTTTAAAGATTTAAAATTTTTGTTGTAGAGATCTTTGGTGTCTTTGATTAGGTTTGTTCCTAGGTACTTTATTGTTTTTGAGGCTATTGTGAGTGGGAAGGTCTCTTTGAATTTTTTCTCCAGTTGCTTGTTCTTGGTGTAAAGACATACATAACTTTTCAATCAATCATAATTGCCTTTATACCTACTTCTCCATTGGCACCCTCTGGCAGCCAACATCCCCCTCCCCCACTCCTCAGTGCCAGCTCATCCACTGAGCTCTCTAGTCAGCCTTTCTGGAGTCTCTTTCCTAAAGAAGGCCATTTCTCCCTCACTGGACTACAATCAGCTGCCAGTAAGTATTTCTTCAGCCAAGATTGGGTTCTGCTACCCATTTCTGGAATTCTGTGCTGGGATTTTGTCCAGCTGAACTTACATGGGTCTTGTGCATGCTGATGCCAATGTTGTAGGTTCATATGAACAGGGTCCCAGGAGCTTGCAGGATCCTACAAGCCATTTCTTAATAAACATCAACTTCTCTTCATAAAAGAAGAGTGTATATGGTGAGTAGGTAGAGGACCTGAGCTCCTCATATTTATTTATAAATAGAACACTAGTCTGCAAATGATTCAGTAGAAGAATATGGATTTTCTTCACAAATGAACAATCTTTCTTTTTTCCTGTAACAGTGGAGTTGGCAGGTAATGCAGACAATGTGGAGGCATTGGTTTAATCCCCATACAAATACTTAATGTCATAAATTCTCATCATGGACTAGACTGTCTTCAGACTTATGGGTTAAAGAAACCACCACCCATAATGGTATCATTCTGGAAAGAAGTTAACTTAAGTTACATATTAGTATAATTTATACAAATGAATCTACATTCTTAGAAATCAGATTTCAAAGAATATCTTGAGGCAATGACAAGTGTAAAGTAATCTCTAAGTCCTTAGGGAGAGTAGATGCTTGTGGGGGAGCCCAAGTAAAACATATAGATATGGAAACTAATTGTAACTAAATGAGACTCAAGAGCACTTCAAGGGATATGGAAATAAAGCTTCCAAGTCTGTTGGAGTTGAGAGAACCAGCTGTTTTTCTCCATCCTGTGAGCCAGAGGGGCATATTTCTAATGGTTTTCCAAATGAAAACTAGAGAAACAGTAAAATGCCAAAATGTGCTTAGTTATGTTTATTTTAGTAGTAGATTTAAATAGACATTTTAAATACTCATGGGGCATCTTGTCTCTGTTATGCTTTCAGTAATAAAAACAGAATAGGTTCTACAAGTATAAGGTCTTTACATGCATATCAGTATTTTCCTATAAGCAAGGACAAAGCAGAAACTTGCTATGCACTAGGGATTTTAAGTGACTTGCTCTTGGGGCTGCTGATTTACATACAGCACAAGTGAGGGTTCTTGAAGCTAATGACTTTCACTCATGCAAAATAAAACTAAGAATATAAATGTACAATCCAAATGGTATTTTTAGCCAAGACATATGATCAAACTTCATAAAGATGAAACTTATTAAATGATAAAGCAAAAACTAAAAAAGAACTGTAATGACTTTTTCCTACATACTTACTTATTGGCTGACAGACTTTCAAATATTTTTAGTCAATGCATTTTGAGGAACCGAAAGCATGTAGTCTTGAGTTTACGGCTACACTAAAATTGCAATATCCATTGTTCATACTTAGTGTGTCTCCATTAGGCCCAAAGGCTTCCCTTCCACAAAAACTACCCACAAGTATATAACACACCATCTCATATTCATCACTGTGGAATAAATAACTGAACTGAAATCAGGCCACTTTTCAGATTTGAAAGTAATGTGATCAATTTCATTTCTTGCTTTATTTTGTATATTATTTAATAAATTTCATCTTTATGAAGTTAACTGTCTCCATAAACAAGCCACCCCAAGTTGAATGACTTAATAATCATTTATTATTTTTGAACCCATGTGTCAGTAGCTGGACTTCCCTGCAGATCTGTGCCTGGCTAGGTTAACACTGGTGCAGTTCATGGTCCCAACAAAGTTGTCAGTCACCACAGGGCTTTATATAGGCTTGTCTCAGACGCAATGGGTCCTCTTTGCTCTGGATGCTTATCCCCAGGAGGTTAAACCTTATCTGCCTGATGATTACAAAGGTCCCAGAGAGTCAGCAAATATGTGAGAGATTCAGTACTACACAAGTTGCTTTCCCTTGCAGTCTCTGAGCCAAAGACCAGTTAAAATTCAAGAAAATGAATTACATCTCATGGTGAGGAAGGAATGTGTCAATGTGCTACAAGTAGCATGTTATAAGCTAGGATTGTGTGAGATGTGTCCTCTACCAACATCTCAATGAAGAATGCAGGTTTTCATAACACAACAATATAGAATTCTGTGAAGATTTTATAGACATCTACAATTCTGAATTAAAATGTTTCAGTCCCATATTCCAAATAATTTTCAATATGTTAAGAGAATAATTAACATTTAGGGGCACACAGTCACACTCTAGTGAAACTGTATACAATTTAAGTATACTGAGTAAATGTTACTGAACTGATTAGGAAACAAACCCCTAAAGAGCTGGAAAAAGAAAACATGTTATAAGAAACACATCAATAACCAACATGAGTTGCCCCAGGTCCTGAAATATTCAATGAAGTAGATTCAATGAAGAATTCCTCTCACAGTGATTCCTTTGGCTTATTTAATTTGCTCTTGGGCTATGAGTATAATAATGTTGGAAAATTCTATTGCCTCTTTAGCCTTGACTGGAATTCAATCCCAGTGCCACCCTGGTACCTCAGGGGCTAAATGTCTTCTATCATTGAGAATTGCTAAGAAGATTTTTTGTTATTGGTTTTCTGCTAGATATTATTTGTAGGGCACTGTTTGAAATTATTGAAATACACATTATAGACTATTTAATTTTTGAAATAATAAATATACAACTTTGGAAGTTTTTAACCTACTTTCTCCCATGTAGTTACAAATGAATTTTAAGAACAATCCTAAGAAGTTCAAGATCACTTTTAAATACATTTAATTGAAAAAGATACATATATAAGAAACAAAGGACTGACTGATTTAAGATTTAAGAGATGTTAGTACATAAAAGTATGTGTCTTGAATATTTTTTCAAGATTTTCTGTAGACAGTTTAGTAGTTTAATAATGCAAGTAAGGAATCTCTGCCAACCTCAAGGAGGACAGTGAACAGCATGTAGGGAAAGCTAACCTGCTCCAAACACATTTACACATATATCTTCTTTAATCATCACAACAAACTGTAGAAGTAGGCATTCTGTTGTTATCACAATTCACATACAGGAAAACTGAGACTCAAAGAAGTTAGGAATCTGCACAAGGTCATCCAGCTATAAAAGGCAGAACTGAGAATCTAAGCTTTCTAGGTCTCTCTGATTTTTTTATAATGCATTTATTAATGTTTTGTGTATTTCAAACATTATTTCTCAGTTCAGTTTAGACATATTCCCATTTCCCTTCACCCAGCCCAACCCAGATCATGGATTCTGCCATAACTATCTTGTATCTTTCTCTCAGTCTTTTTTTATGTTTAGGAATTCACATTTTCTTCCTTTAATTTTGTATTTCTCTAAAATATGAATACATACTTTCAACTTACATACAGTAATTACAGAGTCTGAAAGTAACCGTTGGATAGATTCTAGAGCCCGTTAAGAGATTTACATTATAACAACATAGTTGCTTTCAGATAAACAGAAATATAAGAATCATGTTCTTCTGCTTGCCTTTCATCTGGGGATTTGGTGTTAGCATCCACAAATGAGGGAGACCATTTGCCACTTGTTTTTCTGGGACTGTGTTACTTCACTTAGCATAATGGCTTTGAGTCCCATCCATTTACCTGCAAAGTTCATGATGTCATCTTTTTTTTTACCACTGAGTAGTACTCCATTGTGTATATGTACCACATTTTTGTCATCCACACGTCAGTTGAGGGGCATTTGGGTTGGTTCCAGCTCTTTGCTATTGTGAAGAGAGCTGCAATAAACATGGATGTACATGTATCTTTGTGGTAGGATGAGTCTTGTGGGTATATACCCAGGAATGGTATGGCTGAGTCAGGTGATGGGCTCATTTCCAGTCTTTTAAGGGTTCTCCACACTGTTTTCTGTAATGGTTGTACAAGTTTACATTCCCACCAGCAGTGGATGAGTGTTCCCCTTTCCCCACAATCTCTCCAGCATTTGGTGTCTTTTGTGTTCTTGATCTTAGCCAGGTGTATCTGAGTGAGATGATATCTGAGAGTGGTTTTAATTTGCATTTCCTTAATTTTTAATGATTTTGAATGCTTTTTAAGATGTTTCTCAGCCATCTTTACTTCCTCACTGGCGAAGTCTCTGTTCAGCTCTTTACTCCATCTTTTGAGTAGTTCATTTGTTTTCTTCTTTGTTTTTTGAGTAGTCTATATATTCTTGGCATTAATGCTCTGTCAGATGAATCACTGGTGAAGATTTCCTCCCAATCTGTGGGTTTTCTCTTCACTTCCTCGATTGTTTCTTTTGCTGGACAGAGCTTTTGAGTTTGATGAGGTCCCATTTATCAACTGTTGACCTTATTTCCTGTGCAGCAGCTGTCTGATTTAGAAAGTCTTTTCCTACATCTACATCTTATAGGTTATGACCAACTTTTTGTTCTATCACCTTCAGGGGTTCAGGTTTTACATTGAGCTCTTTGATCCACTTGGAGTTGATTTTTGTACAGGGTGAGATGTAAAGGTTTAATTTTGTTCTTCTACAAATGGTGATCCAATTTTGCCAGCAACATTTGCTGAAGATGCTATCCTTCCTCCATTGAGGGTTTTTTTTTTTTTTTTGCCCATTTGTCAAATATGAGGTGGCTGAAATTGTATGAGATCAAGTTTGGATCTTCAATTTTGTTCCATTGGTCAACAGGTCTGTTTTTGTGCCAGTACCAGACTGTCTTTATGACTATGGCCTTGTAATATAGTTTGAAGTCTGGTAGGGAAATCCCCCCCATATTGCATTTTTCACTCAGGGTTGCTTAAGCTATTTGGGGTCTTTTGTGTCTTTGGCATGTGCATTTGTCTATTTCTTTCTTTGGATTCTGGCACCTCAACAATGGCTGCACAGACTATAATCACTAATGCTGTACCTGTTAGGTCCTCTGCACCACAGTTCCACCAGGTTGATGAGGTAGGGGAGGGAGACCATGTTGCTACTTTGGCCTCCACACCAGTAGGCCTCCAAGGGCCAAGGCAGTTCTGCTTTGCCTTACTGGCACCTCACGGAGTCTGTGCACCTGTCTGGAGCCCAAGTTGGGACTTCCAAGGCAGGTGGTGAGCCGCCAAAAGGCCAAGGCAGTTCAGAATATTTTTTTTTGGTCTTTTTCAGACAGGGTCCCCTGTAGCTTCAGTTGGCCTGGAACTCACAGAGATCACCTGTCTCTGTGTCCCGAGTGCTGGGATTAAAAGCATGGGCCACCATGCCCAATTGTCCTGAATATTTTTACACATTAGAGATATCATGTATGTACTTGGAAGTTAATAAAAGGAAAAGAAAATTGCGAGACTTCATGGTGTTTGTGCAATACGAAAATCTCAGCTTTTTTATCCATGTTTTCCCATGTTGAAGATACTTTATTTTTTTCTTCACACTGCTGGAAATCGTCAGTCATGAGGAATTGGATAGAAATTCTGGGCCAGTAATTTGTAAATCAATTTATTTAAGTATAGTGAGTAGTTAGTATCTTAAATATTTAGATTCTTTGTTTATTTTCTGCCCTCTAAAAATAAGTATTTTAGGATTTAAAATAATTGGGAAGTATTATAATACAAAACACCATTAGGAATAATTTGTGGTTTGGTTCATTCATTTAAAGCAAAAAGGGAAGCATAAGTTGTTTTTATTTTAACAAACACTGCAGTCAAGGAAATAATCACCTAGAATTTTGTTGGTTTTCATGTAACTATAGTCCACAGCCTCCCTTAATGTTCCATCTGTGTGGCAGCACTTTACTTTTATGAATATCACCTCAGTGCAAGAATAGCAAAGGAGTACAAAACCCCTAGGCTGTATTTGATAATCAGCAACATGAATCAAGACAACAATAACAATAACAAAAACAGTTAAAACAGTTAAAAATTAAAATTAAGGTAGGACATGCAATGGTAGAAAGGGCTCCTTGCTTTTTGTTTTAATGAGCTACATCAAAAGCTTTGTGTTTCTTTATAATTCCCCCATCCCCAAATAAGAAGACACTGCTGTAGTTTATCTTTTGCTATTTTTTTAAACTTTGATGCAATATATTTTTATTATTTTAATTTTATATTTATGTATGTATTGTCTGCATCCACGCAAGTGCACCCATGTCATGCAATGCTTGTGAAGGACAGAGAGGAAATCAGATCACCTGGAACTTGAACATGGTTAACAGTTGTTAGCTCCCATGTGGGTGCTAGGATTTGAACCTGGGTTCTCTGCAAGAACATCCAGTGCTCTTAACTGTAGAGCCATTTCTCCAGCCCTTCTATTTTTGTTTTTGTGAATTTCATACAATATATGTTGATCACACTTAGATCCCCTCCTGCATCTGCAACACCCTTTCTAACCCTCATCAATCTGATGATCGATGATAGATAGATAGATAGATAGATAGATAGATAGATAGATAATATAAATAAAGAGGTATTTTTTTTTCTATGATAAAGGTTTGGTTGACACCAGTAACCAATGTCTGAGTTACTTGCTGGGAAACTCCTGTAGCTCTGCAGTTATACCCCAACCTTTCATTGGATGCAGACCTCCACACTGTACAAGTTGAACCCTTCTGGTGGTACATCTAGCCTTGTCTCAGTGTGGTCACGAACTCTATCCATGCACTGAAACCTGTACATGCATTAAAGAGCATGACAGTAAAGAGATAGACAGCTAAGGGTTCATTGTAAAGAAGGAGAATGTAACCAAAACCACATTATTAAGAAATCATAGATTTGAAGAATGAACCACTTTCGGAAAAAGATGTGGAGGGTCCAGAATTGCATAAGGCAGTTCTGAATATTGGAATATCACTCACTCTGTTGCTCAGTCACATGGGTTTGCTCAAGCTGAAACTCTAAAAAGGGATAAGACTCACAAGTTTCCATTTCTTAAAACAAAAACCTCCTGTTACTCTTAGTGCTAATCTTAAAGGAAAATTGTACACCACAATGTAATTATGTAAATATCAAGTTGTCACAAAGGCCAGTACCTCTTTCCTCTAGAATATAGATATCAGAAAAATATAGGACTGATATTGAAATCAGCACACTAGAGTCACAAGTGAGAATTGACCCTATTATAAAAATTAGTTTTTGTATTTTCTATCCTCAATTCTAAATTAATGCAGGACTAGGAAGAGGGCAATTATAATTCAGTTTGGAAATATCACTGCATTGCAGAACAGTGTTTTCATTTTGAGAAACCCTTTAAACAAGTAAAAGAAGCAGGGCTATTTAGTATATTGAAGCAAGTGTGTGATTTGCTTTACCCAACCTTGAAATATCACTCAATAACAGGAGAAAATAGCAATTTGCCTGAGTTTTGAGCCTTGATTTCTTAACCAAACAATTTAAAAGCACCTGCAGTGTGCCCCTAACCCACCCCCACCAAGCAGGAAAGAAAATATGGCATTGGATTTTGATTTCAAGCAGGCTTCTCTAAGGTGAACAGCATGCCCTTCAGGCAGATACAGACAGCAGAGCACTAGCAAGGTGATAGTCACAGGCTGAGGCATCCTGACTTGGATCAGCAACGGCAGTGAAAACAATGCACAGATTACAATGTCAGGCTCAGGGGAAATGCTTATGAGAACCAACCACATGCACTTTTGAAAGGAAGGACATGATTATGGGATATAAATATCTTGGAGGTAAGATAAAGGGGGAGAAAGACAACTGGCAGGGCCAGGACAAACAGCCTGGATTTCCTCTTCAAGAGAAATAATAATGGCCAAAGTGAGAGTTGAAGGTAAGTTCTGGTAGTAAAGTTTGATAGTGAGCTTGATAGTGGAAAGTATTTTTGTAATGTGCCATGTATTTAAAATACCCTTTTCTTTTTTTAATTAATTAATTATTTATTTATTTATTTTATTTGTATGAGTGTACTGTCTGCATGTAGGTTTGTGCATCTGTGTTGTGCAATGCCTCGGAAGTCAAAAGAGGGTCTCAGATTCCCCTGGAACTGGAGTTCTCCTGGAATTGGAGTTACAGATGGTTCTCAGCTGCCATGTGGATGCTGGGGCTCGAACCCGGGTCCTCTGCAAGAGCAGTGGCGCTCTTAACACTAGGCCATCCCTCCAGCCCCTAAATTTTTCCTTTTTACTTTCTTTTTTTTTTTTTTGTTTTTGGGTCTTTTCAAAGCCAGGGTCTCACCTGTAGCCCCAGCTGTCTGGACTTCACTCTGTAGACCAACCTGACCTGAACTCACAAGATCAGCTTGCCTTCTGCCCCCCAAGTTAAATACCCTTTTCTAAAACCAAAGTAATCTCAGAACTCCCTTTCCTCCACTGTCCGTGTTACTTTTCCTTCCTGATACCTCACTTTTCCTGTCATGTTGTACAGTGATGCTGTAGTATTGTTACTGTCCACTTCACCTTTCCTCATCACATTCAGACAATGAGTCCCCAACAATTCCGTGATTTCTCCTCTTTATTCTGGCCTCCACGGTCCCTCCTCTAATCTACCCCTGAGTCCTCTGAACTTCACTCTTCCCACCTTTAAGGTTTTCCTGCTGCTGTGACCTCTCTCTGGAGACCACCCTGTCATCAGAACGACACACACACAGGGATCCCAAGCCCAGCCCTTCATCAGAACAGACACACACACAGGGATCCCAAGCCCAGCCCTTCATCAGAACAGACACACACACAGGGATCCTAAGCCCAGCCCTTCATCAGAACAGACACACACAGGGGTGCCAAGCCCAGCCCTTCATCAGAACAGACACACACAGGGATCCCAAGCCCAGCCCTTCATCAGAACGGACACACACAGGGATCCCAAGCCCAGCCCTTCATCAGAACAGACACACACAGGGATCCCAAGCCCAGCCCTTCATCAGAACAGACACACACACAGGGGTGCCAAGCCCAGCCCTTCATCAGAACAGACACACACACAGGGATCCCAAGCCCAGCCCTTCATCAGAACAGACACACACACAAGGATCCCAAGCCCAGCCCTTCATCAGAACAGACACACACAGGGGTGCCAAGCCCAGCCCTTCATCAGAACAGACACACACAGGGGTGCCAAGCCCAGCCCTTCATCAGAACAGACACACACACAGAGATCCCAAGCCCAGCCCTTCATCAGAACAGACACACACAGGGGTGCCAAGCCCAGCCTTTCATCAGAACAGACACACACACAGAGATCCCAAGCCCAGCCCTTCATCAGAACAGACACACAGGGATCCCAAACCCAGACCTTCATCAGAACAGACACACACACAGGGATCCCAAGCCCAGCCCTTCATCAGAACAGACGCACAGAGGGGTGCCAAGCTCTCCCCATAGTCGACTCCTTGAACCCATGGTGTTCCTTGCCATGACACTGTCCAGTCTCCAGTGCTATCTGTCCCTGTGCTATAGGCTGGCAGTGCTATCTGCTGCTAGTGCTATCTACTCTACTACACTCCAGAGCTCTTGCACACAGGCTCCCAGATTTTCTTTTTCTGTGGTGTTTAGTAGCTCCCACAGGTCACATATATTTAAAAATCCATGCTGGGTGTGGTGGTGCGTACCTTTAATCCTAGTACTTGGGAGGCAGAGGCAGGTGAATGGTCTATGAGTTCAAGGCCAGCCTGGTCTATAGAGTGAGTTCCAGGACAACTGGATCTACAAAGATACCCTGTCTCAAAAAGACAAAAAAAAAATAAATAAATAAAATCCAGCTCAACTGATATTTAGCCTTGAAATTTCAATAATCATAAAGGACAAAAAGGCAATCTTTATTTCAAAAATGCTTACTTTGCTCCTAATTACATTGATGTTATTCTGATTTTTTAAATAATGAATTTATGTACTTGTCCTGATTCCCTCTGTTAAACTACATGCTTCTGGGAAGCAAGAACTCACCCTATTCACTTGGTGTACAAGATATTTGCTGCATATTTGAATTATGCATAAATGTTTTTGAATGAAGGAATTGATAAAAATTAAAAGTTTTATCTGCATACATTTAGACTTAAAAATTTAAAGTGTTCCATATTATCAAAATAACAGGAAAAATCAAAGCACATTATATTTATTCTGAATAAGTCATGTGAAATTTGCTTTTATCTCTGGAAAATATTCTTATTTCAACTATCTTTATACTGAACTTACATGTTTTACATTACCAAATTCTATAAGAAAAAATAGGTGTAGATTGAAAGAAGGTAAAGTACCATATAATAACGGTGATTTCTTTTTTTTAATAATAGTAATTTCTTTTTTGTTGTTGTTGTATTTTTGAGACAGTGTCTCCCTTTTTAGTCCCAGCTGGCCTGGAGCTCACTCTGTAGTCCAGGCTGACCTTGAACTCACAAGGATCCACCTGCCTCTGCCTCCCAAGGGCTGGGATTAAAGGCGTGCACCACCACGCCCAGCAATAATAGTGATTTCTAAACTATGATACTTGATCTATTTTATTTTATTTATTGTTTTTTTAATATATATTTTTTGGTCTTTCTTTAATTTATTTTTTTTATTCTTTATTTTCTATGTGTATGAATGTACTGTCTGCATGCAGGTTTGTGCACCCGTGTCGTGCAATGCCGCGGAGGTCAGAAGAGGGTGTTGGATTCCCCTGGAACTGGAATTCTCCTGGAATTGGAGTTACAGACGGTTCTCAGCTGCCATGTGGGTGCTGGGGATCGAACCCAGGTCCTTGCCTCTGCAAGAGCAGTTGGCACTCTTAACTGCTAGGCTATCTCTCCAGCCCCAGATACTTGATCTATTTTTTTTTCACATAAATTTATTTATTTATTTATTTTTAACAAATCTAGACCCGTGCTCCTGCCCATTCCCCCACCCCGCCAGAGCTCATGCATTCTGCCAAACATGCTTTTCATNTTCGTAGTCTTTCTCAATATTTTCATGGGGAAGTTGACTGTTTGAGCAGAGTTCACTGTTTCAGTCAGTTCTTTTTTTTGTTTTGTCAGCGTCTTTTTCTGGGTTGTTGTGTTGTGTTGTTGTGTTGTTGTTGTTTGTGTCCCAAAATGCATTACACCCAACTGTTGTAACAAAAGCCAGGTTGGCCCCACACAAGAAAGCACTACAAACGGGTAATTGGCACTAGCACACAGATAGGGATAACCATTTCATCGTTTGTTTTTCTGGGACTGTGGTTACACTTCACTCAGTGATGTCCTTGGCATCCAGCCATTTGTTCCTGCAAACTCGGGATGTCCGTCTTTCTTTACTGCTGCATAGAACCCTTTGTTAGATGTACCACATTTTTCTTCTAGCCACGCGCATTGAGGGGCATGTGGGTCGGTTCCACCTCCTTGCTATTGTGAAGAAGCTGCAATAAACATGGCCGTCATGTATTCTCTGCTGGTGGCGTAAGTCTTGAGGGGACTGCCCACAGTGGTATGGCTGGGTCAGGTGGCAATGTGCATCCAAGTCTGCAAGTTCTCCACAATACTTGATCTATTTATACGTTCCAGATATTGCTGATTTTTCCTGATGTTGGTTATACAATTATTAATAAAGATGCATTGTGTAAAGATTACAAAAATATTTAAGGAATAGATTTTCTTTAAGGGGTCACATATTTTATGCTTATATGTTTTGAGTTGGTCATGATGATGGCCAAGGATACAAAGTCACCTATGTAATTTCAGTATTATATTTATGTTTCAAGACCAAAGCTCTAAATTTAAGCTGAAAACATAATGAAGTAAAAAAAGAACTTGATACAAAAATATAATGGATGATGTAAAATTTTAATGGGAAAATGTGATGGGGTTAAAACAAACTGTCAAATGTACAAAATGTCAGCTGATCATTATTGATGTAACTAATGTAACAAAGGTTTGATCTCAAATTGTAAGAAGTGTGAGCTTCATTAGTAGGATCGAAAGGTTATGCCTGGACAAGCTGTCAGCCCATGAAAGCAAACAGCCAAATTGACCAGAGACCAAGACAACAGCTCCGAGAAAGCTAGGACTGGGTGGCTCTCATCCCACCTGGTGTCCCTTTTCTAAGGCCTAGGGAACAGATCTGCAAGAGGGGGTGCAGTAGAATGTAAGGTTGTGATTGGGGTGAATGTGAAACTACAACAATTAGACTTTGGACACTCAAAAAAAAAAAAAAAAAAAAAAAGAAAGAAAGTTAAACTTTTAAAGCAGTTGGTTGTGGTGACTCACACTTTAGACCCAGCACTCGGGAGGCAGAGGCAGCTGATCTCTGTGAGATGGAAGCCAACCGGGTCTACATAGCTAGTTCGCCAGGCAGCTGGGCCTACAAAGGAGACCCTGGTCTCCCCAAAAAAAATTAAAAATTTAAGCTATACTAATGTGGTTGAAAATTATGTGGGACAAGAGAGGGGGAAGTCTCCCAATGTACAGGCTGTTCAGAGCCTGATGGATAAAGTGTTAACACCAAGGAATGTGGTTAAATGACCCAGAAGTCAGTGGGCACAGTGAGACATATAGGTGGTTCTAACAGGAAAAAGGGGGAGTAATGAAATGTGTGCTGGAAGAAGGCTAATTTAGCTTACTTTTAGATTTTTTTATCAACTTGCATTAGAATAAATAACAATTTCCTGTCCAATTTAGGGAAAGCAAACCAGGCCCCAAACCCAGCTCTGCAGAGAAAGGGTGGAGCATGCCATTACCCAGCACGTGGGAGTCAGAGATGGTGGATCTCTGTGAGAGCCAGGCCACAATGGTCTGCATAGAAAGTTCCAAGCCAAATGGGCTATAAGGAGATCTTATCAGAAACAATCTAACAGACCAACAAACAACTAGCTAGTCTCTGAAGGAAAATGTGTGTAGGAAGCAAGTGACAGCAGACTGTGACTTATTGTGACTGCATGGCATTTGCTAGTAGTAGATAATTGGCTAAAGTTATTATTAATGAATAACAGCAATAGAAATCCTCAGCTTGCATTTTACTTTATTTTACATCTTTGACATTTTGATGACTACTATATTTGCAATTATGTTGATATAAAAATTTATACTAGTATATTGACTTGTATAATACTATATTTATTAGGTGGCATTAGCCTATCCAATTGAGCTTGTACCAACTATACAATATCAGTTTTAATTTTTTTTTAATTTAAACTATACAGGAAAAGAAGCACGGAATCCCTCACAATCAATCCTGTTTTGTATAGCATCATTTTCATTATATTCTTTACTTTTGACTACAAACATTATATTGGACTAGTTTAAACAGAAAGAACTTGATAATATATTTAAATCCATTTCTACATTCTCTTATAATTACTCAGAATCACAAAACACCCACAGCATACGTTAGGATAGAGAAAGCCTACATTCTAGTTCTATGAGCAAAGCTTATTACCATTTCTACAAAGTGGACATTTCAGCTGCAATAACTGCAAGTTAGTCTCTTATAGTACATCTACAATAGTAAAATTAAGACCAAGGTAAAAATTCCTAAATATTGGAGGCTGGAGAGATGGCTCAGTAAGTGTTAAGAGCACTGGCTGCTCTTGCAGGGACCTGCTTCAATTCCATCACCCCTGGTGGCTAAACCATTGTAACTACAGTTCCAGTTGGCCTAATTGACCAGAGACCAAGACAACAGCTCCAGAGAAAGTAGACTGTTTTGCTTCTCATCCACCTGTGTCCCTTTTCTAAGCCTAGGGAACAATCTGCAGAAGAGGGGGTGCAGTAGAATGTAAGGGTTGTGATTGGGGTGAATAGTGAAACTACAACAATATAGACTGGACACTCAAAAAAAAAAAAAAAGAAAGAAAGAAAAGTTCAACTTATAAGCAGGTTGTGGTGACTCACACCTTTAGACCCAGCACTCGGGAGGCAGAGGCAGGCTGATCTCTGTGAGATGGAAGCCAACCGGGTCTACATAGCTAGTTCCAGGCCAGCTGGGCCTACAAGGAGACCCTGTCTCCCAAAAAAAATTAAAAATTTAAGCTATACTTAATGTGTGTTGATAAATAATTTAGTGACAAGAGAGGGGGAAGTCTCCCAATGTACAGGCTGTTCAGAGCCTGAGGGATAAAGTGTTAACACCAAGGAATGTGGTTAAATGACCCAGAAGTCAGTGGGCACAGTGAGACATATAGGTGGTTCTAACAGGAAAAAGGGGGAGTAATGAAATGTGTGCTGGAAGAAGGCTAATTTAGCTTACTTTTAGATTTTTTTATCAACTTGCATTAGAATAAATAACAATTTCCTGTCCAATTTAGGGAAAGCAAACCAAGGCCCCAAACCCAGCTCTGCAGAGAAGATGGTGGAGCATGCCATTAACCCAGCACTTGGGAGTCAGAGATGGGTGGATCTCTGTGAGAGCCAGGCCACAATGGTCTACATAGAAAGTTCCAAGCCAAATGGGCTATAAGGAGATCTTATCAGAAACAATCTAACAGACCAACAAACAACTAGCTAGTCTCTGAAGGAAAATGTGTGTAGGAAGCAAGTGACAGCAGACTGTGACTTATTGTGACTGCATGGCATTTGCTAGTAGTAGATAATTGGCTAAAGTTATTATTAATGAATAACAGCAATAGAAATCCTCAGCTTGCATTTTACTTTATTTTACATCTTTGACATTTTGATGACTACTATATTTGCAATTATGTTAATATAAAAATTTATACTAGTATATTGACTTGTATAATACTATATTTATTAGGTGGCATTAGCCTATCCAATTGAGCTTGTACCAACTATACGAATATCAGTTTTAATTTTTTTTTAATTTAAACCTATATCAGGAACAGAAGCATCTGAATCCTCTCACAATCATATCTCCTGTTTTGTAAGTATCATCATGTCATTATATTCTTTACTTTTGACTACAAACATTATATTGGACTAGTTTAAACAGAAAGAACTTGATAATATATTTAAATCCATTTCTACATTCTCTTATAATTACTCAGAATCACAAAACACCCACAGCATACGTTAGGATAGAGAAAGCCTACATTCTAGTTCTATGAGCAAAGCTTATTACCATTTCTACAAAGTGGACATTTCAGCTGCAATAACTGCAAGTTAGTCTCTTATAGTACATCTACAATAGTAAAATTAAGAACCAATGTAAAATTCCTAAATATTTGGAGGCTGGAGAGATGGCTCAGTTATTAGTGATTAAGAGCACTGGCTGCTCTTGCAGTGGACCTGGCTTCAATTCTCATCACCCACTTGGTGACTAAACCATCTGTAACTACAGTTCCAGTTGGCCTCTTCTGATCACCAGGGGCATTGCACAACACCAGTGCACCTACCTACGTGTAGATATTATACTCGTACACATAGAATAAAAATAATAAATATATTTTTACATTCCTGAATACTTAATAATCAGCTCTGAGGACTGTGTACTATGAATACAAGATACATCAAGCACACCACAGTTAAAGGAAACAGGTAACAAAAGATTTCAGGGAGCAGGTAACTTAGGGAAGAAATAATGTTTTAAAATCAGAGTGAAACTTACATTTCAGTTAATAGAAGATTCAGATCCAAATCTACCCTGTCCAATGTTTAGACTCATACCAAAGTTGTCTTCCCATGTTTTTTTTGTTTTTAGTTTTGCCTGTCATTCAGAGTGCTCTCTCTAAGAGAGTTAATTTAAGTTGTCTTAACTGCTTTCCTTCCAAGGAGATAGATTTGATTCTCTAAATAAACGAATGATTACATTTTCACCCACTCTCAGTATGATTTGTGAATGGGACCTTGACTATAGTTGACCTGGACATGGCACTGATTTGATCGAGATTTCATGTTACCCATTGTTCTAGCTTCTCTTCAATTGCTGTGACAAAACGTTATGACCAATACCAACTTGGGGAGGACATCCCAGGTCACAGTTCATCACTCAGCGAGCCCCAGGTAGGAACTCAGGGTAGGAACCTGGATGTAGGAGCTGAAGCACAAGCCGTGGAAGAATGTTTCTTACTGGCTTGCTTCCCTGGCCCATACTCAGCCTGTTTTCTTATACATTATACAACAATCTGCCCAGGGGTGCCACTGCCCACAATGGGCTGGGCTCTCCCACATTGCTCAACAATCAAAACAATACTAAATAGATGTGGCCACAGGCCAGTCCAATGGAGGCAATTCCCCAATTGAGGCTCACTCATCCCAGGTGTGTCAAGTTGACACTAAAGTTATCCAGCACACTCATTAATGCTAATTTTATTTTCACAAAATTTTAGACTATCCAAGACAGTCTCTGTGGTGGGCTGTGATACTGAGTCACTTCTCTCTAAATGTGATGTTGCTGCATCTTTTGATGTGCTCTCTTACCCTCCTAATATAACTTACTACTCACAAGCTATATGCTCACTCAGGTTGACATCTTTCGTAGGAACTATCCCATACTACATGACACTCAAAACTAGGAAGAATGTCTTCAGGTAGTCTATGGATATTTATAGACACTTAAGACCCAAGTCCATATTACTAAAGTAATTGGATGAACATAGTAATAATGATTGACCAGATCAACTAAGAGATCTGTCCATCACGTGATGACACCAGGCAAATGGATATTTTATTTTATTCCACAGAACATGCTGATAACTGTTCACTAAGAAGAGATGAATCAGTGATATAAACCTTCTTTCAGAAGCTTGCTTGTGATTTGAGAATGAGAATCTTTTCCCACTTTTGCATAGCTCCAAAAGTGGAGCTACTCTCCCAAAGTGGTCATTTTCAAGAGTGAATATCAATTCTGAACTTTCATGAACATCTAAGCACTTTAAAATTCATATTTTGGGGCTGGAGAGATGGCCTAGCGGTTAAGAGCGCTGACCGCTCTTACAGAGGACCCGGGTTCGATCCCCAGCACCCACATGGCGACCGAGAACCGTCTGAAACTCCAATTCCAGGAGAACTCCAGTTCCAGGGGAATCCGAGACCCTCTTCTGACCTCCGCGGCATTGCACGACACGGGTGCACAAACTTGCATGCAGACAGTACATTCATACACTTACAGAAATAAATAAAAAAAATTTTTTTAAAAATTCATATTTCATTTGCGTGCATTCACTGTACATAATATTGGATTTAATATAGATAATTCCTTTGAATTCCATATCCATTCCTTCCTGTTAGTTTTTCCTCCCCTTCCTCTTACTATTCTCCTCTGTTCTCCTGGCTTATAAAACCATTTTTATTGATGTCAAAACAATATAGTGAAAGGGGACAAAAATATCACTCAAGTCTGATATTTAGATAAATATGTTTGAGAACAGACAAAAGATGCCATTGTGACCATTCAGCAGTATGTTGAATCGACCCTGCAAGTATAATCAAATTCACTAGGAAAAATAATTCTGGTTAATTCTCTATTGACAACACATATTCTGCATATCTAGGGATTAAATTGTAAAAGTTGAGTTGCAAAAGAATCTCCCTATAGCAATATAGATGACTACTGTTCATAACTATGCAAATGAATTTTATCTAGTAGTGATAAAATTGAATTCCTCCTGGTTGAAACAATAATACAAATATTATATTTTATTTCCCAGTAGGATATTAAACAGTTTTGCTTCTTTTAGCACCTTTCTTTTAGCATCTCTGGGTATGGATATCTCTGCCTTAGAAACTCTTTTGGAGTTTGCTTTTTTACTTTGCTTTTTTAGGAATTAACTGAACATTAACATTTTAATGCATATTCATCTTATATTTGTGCAAATCCCCTTATTATCTTTTAAAATTTTTTCTTTACCTCTAAACTAGTTTCATCTTTATGCCCTAGAAAACTGAAAGCATTCTGTCGGAATCTTTGGAATTAATTGGACATCTTTAAATTCCAGAAACACACCTGAATACAACATTATTTCATATTGGTTCTTCCCAATATTTGAGTCATTATATAACCTTCATTTCTCTCAATATCCCTTACTCTTCCATTTCATCTTTCTCTACAACTTTACACCTTTGTGAACAAAAGTCATACATCTTTTTCCTCAGGAATTATCACACATCAGTGTCCCTCTAATATCTAGAAGATTCCAGACTCTCTGCTGCTTGCTGAAGAGAAGACAGCTCCTCAAGACCTGGTGAGTGGAGAAAAGAAGGGAGATAGACATCCCCTAACTTTAGTTTATTACTTAACTTTTCTCCACAGAAAACCAAACAATAAAGATGACCTGTGAGGATTAATTAAACTGTCAAACAAAATATATTACTCAAGCTATCAAAAAGTTTGCGTTCCTCTTGCCAACACATGCATCTCTGAGCAGATTTGATTACAAGTCCTTCTTCTACCGTAACTTCATTCCACTGGCCCTGTGTACTCCCCCTCTCACACACACTCAGAGTATATCCAAAGCTTTCTTCCACTAGTCTGAGCATAAGAAGCACCTTCCAAAATCCTAGATTGTATTCATGACTCCAAGAGATAGCAAAAAGCAGAGTAATTAGGAATTGACAGAGTAAAATTATCTAGGAGATAATTCCTGCAAAAACTGAATTGAGTAGAAATGTCAAAATATTTATTCCCCCATGTCTCTACTACAGTTACTACAGCAACATTTTTAAGGCTACCTGGCCTATAGCACATACTCAGATTAAACTTGTTACTTATTTTTTTCAGTGGTGACACTAAGCTTCATAGAAACATAGGTACTTTTTATATTTTTCTTATTTCATGTTGATTGGCTTGGAAATCACTTGTGAACATAAGCATGTTTAATGAATTCAAGTTCTGTCTCTGAACCAAGGAATGCAATAGTGTTAATTTTGTAATCCTGCTTTCATTCTTTAACCTTATTCCATCCTTCTATTTCTCAGTCAGAGAAAGTTTCTGGGATTTAATAACTGTGCTTTCTTTTCACGAGTCATGCTGTTAACTCCATTGTCTGTTCACCCAACATCCAGTCAGCCTGCCCGTATTTCTTTTGACACCTTTGTTCTGCCAAAACTCCTGGTAAAAAGGAGTTCAGAGATGGGAAAATGAGTGGGAAGAAGGGGGAGGCAAACACATACACTGAACAAAGTGAAATAAAAAATAAACTAAAGTGCACTCTTTGTTACATTGTGATGGGCTCAGCTCCTGACAATACTTTGCAGAGTTTTTCCTTTGTAGGATTTGTCAGCGACTCACCTTGAATGGAAGATCATTACATCCAATCTGAACAAGTCTGTTGTTGCCTTCACAGCTCTCCTCTGCAGCCCTTGTCAAACTTCATCTATTTAAGGCAGGAATCAAAACTGTGTCATTAAGATTAGCTCTGTTCATGAGGTCCTGAGGTCTCCAAAACATTCTCAGAGATGTGAATTCTTTGCCCTTAATAGGGGATCCAGAAGTTGGTTTGTGAGGAAAGGCACAACTTCTGCATTAAAACGCAGACTTCTTTGACATTCATATTAGCAAACTGTTTTAAAGATGAAAAGATGCATAATCTTTCCCACCATAGCAGGGATCTAATAAACCCTGGCTGTGACTGAATCTCTGACTCTAATCATCAGTGCCCTTCCCTGGGAATCATAAAGTACCCTGTATCCATTTGTCCTTACCCTCCCCACTGATTTACAAAGTCAGGAGCTTTGGTACCTTTGTGAAAAATCTCCAGATTACTGAATTAGAAAGCAAAGTACAAAATTGCCTTCTTGGCTTGTCATGGAATTTTAAGAGGGTGTTTTCTTTAATTTCTTAAGATATGTGTCAGATTAACAAAACAACAAGCATTATAAATTTGTCTTTTCCAGCGTAACTTTTCAAGCTTTCCAGTATGTTCTCACATATGTGAAATCCTCCAAGTGATTAAGTGTAGAATTCTTATATAACAGAAGAAGACTTAGTAAGATTCCTAAAAAAAAAAAGAAGGAAAGTAAAACAAAAATGGTCCTTTCTGAAAGCAATATGAATCAACTAAATACTAATAATAAAGAACAAATAGAAATAGAATAAGCAGCAACAATGGAGTCATTCTTTATGCTAGACATTGAGTCCATAGCTCTGCTTCTACAGCCTCGTTTCCTCTCCTTGGCAGCCATAGTAACATTCACCAATAACTGTCAGGCACTGAGTTTCCAAGAGGCAAATATCTTTTTCATCATCACACAGGGTTCTGAAATCAGTCCATCTCCAAGGTCTGTGTTTATTTTACAAAGCATTAAACTGCACAACTGCAAGGCCAGAGGACAGGTCTTTAGTCTCCTGGAACAAGTTATGTAGATGCCTACTCCAAGACAATGGGTGGGCTAAAGCAAGTCCAGCAAATAGACTGGACACCTAGCTTCTGTAAAGAATATAGAGGGAAGAATTCTGTAGTCAAAGATACTCAGTTCTATACATAGAAAAGTAATCTTATAGATACCACTGTTGCTGAGTGTTGGATGAATATCAAATATGTTTGTGAAAGTACAGGGCAAAATGAAAACAACCATATAAAATTAAGGCTATTTTTATTTCTAGGAAATATATATTTATTTAGATATAATTAATAATATATATTCAAGGTAAAGAGCAGGCTATTTTGATAATTTGCTCTGTAACATAATTACCATAAATTAACATATTCCTTCTTTCACAATTATGTATTCCTGTGTGCATTTGGTAAGAGTATTTAAGTATAATGTCTTAGAAATTTTCAAGTATACAGTGCATTATTTTTAATTGTAACCCCCATGCTATATTTTATCTGGAATTTGTTTGTCTTCATTCAATAAGTCTGGTTACTGTATGCTTACTGTGAATTAAATGCAAAGTTTTTAAGAAAGGAAATAAATTTTTTTCTTGTGCAAGTTTCGCAAAGAAAGATAAAACATAAGGAGAGAATTAAGGAGCAGCAAAATATGCTAATACAGCCAGAGTTCTCAAACTACTGTCCTTGTCACTAACACAATAATGTCTTGCTTTATAAATGTTTAGCACAGGAGAAAACACTTTTCATGGAATAATAAGCACTTTATCTTTTAGGGAGATAATTGAGGATTTAGCAAGATTCAGAGCATATCCAGGATCACACAGATATTTAGAGAAAGAGCCAGCACTGGTACATGCACCAAATTTGTTCCTTGGTACCCAAAATATATTCTTCTTTCAATATAAAGACTTATCTGCAGAAAATATATTTTGACCTACAATGGAAAAGAAACTGTAGAATAATGAAATGCTTTGCTGTAGAATTCTAGTGTACTTTCTTAACTTTTAGGGACAGATCGATCCTCCTGAAGATGTTGTTATTAATAACAATGTTGGCATATGCTTTGCATAAGGGGAAACCATTAGCCAGAATTATTAAGTCTTCTCTGGGTGTGTTAACAAGAAGTTAACAATTGTGGTCTAATATTTTCCCCTAGATCCATTTAAAAATAAGGAAATTTATTCAGATTACGAATTTAAGACCTCCCCAAATTTTCAAGACTGTGCAGAGTTAATGACAGAATAAGGATGGGTAAATTTTAGCTGATAATTTTTCAACTCAGCTGGCTGGGCGGCCAACCAACATGGCTATCTTTTCTAGAGTAGAGAATCATTTCAACATGCAGCTCTTTCTTTTTAGTGAGTGGGAAGAACAGAGTTATGTATCCTCTTTCTATTCCAGTCAAATTTTGTCAGCAGAAGCCATTTACATTCTTGCAGCAGGAGCCCCCTGATATTCCTGTTGGCACATTCTATGTAGAAGTCAGCCTGCTGTGACCTAGAAAACAGTGAATTCATTTGCATAATCAGAGCACTGTCCTTGCTGAGGTATATTTAGAAGGGCCAAGTTTGCAAGAATGCGATCAAGACGAGCTTGAGAAAACCAGCATGCCCTTTCTTTTAAGCCTTGGAGAGATGTATTATTCAGGAGGGGATGCAGTTTTGTGCCAATGTGGGATTAATGTAATATTTTATAAAGAGGAGAATTCATTTCTTGAACACATGACTTCAAAAGCAGTCTTATTCGGGAAGGATAAATTCGTTAGAACATATTTGAAAACATTTATCAATGTCATGGCTACCATGACTGATAAATGGAATCTGCATTATTTTTTCAGCCAATTGTAGCAGAAATATGTACTTTCTGATTTTAGGATGAGCAGAGTCACCATGTCCCTTTGCTAGATCACTTAAATTGTCTTGGCATCCACAATGAATGAAAGGTTGAAGTCAGAGCTCATTGACTTATGGCCCCTGGATAGAAACTGGCAAATATAGATGTTTTATGTATTCAACTTGGGTGCCTTAGAGCAATGTGAATATGAAAGGTACTTTTAATCTTTCATTTTGCTAATATTGCATGTACTTTTTCATAGCATGGAGAATGGGGATTTCCTGTCCCTCTCAGAAGTATTCAAAACTCTGTTAAATTTCACAACCTCTGTTTTCCATCCTTCCTGCTTCTTCAGTTTTCTATGTCAATTTAGTGACTGGATAAGAGGTTGCCCTCAATCAAAGATGAGCACACAGGCAACAAGAAGTGAGGCAGAGCTGGGAAGGTCCAGACCATATTCCCTTAGCGTACAGCTGCCTGGCTAGCTGTAGCAAAAAAAAAAAAAAGTCACCAAAAAATGTCTAGAGTTAATGACTAGGAGAGCTCTATTGAGTCTATGTGAGATATCGATGGGGAGAACTTGGGCAATATCCATGATGTAATAATACAATCTTCATCTTAATGAATGGCTTTTTCTTTATTCTCAAGCTTTTCTATGCACAGTATAACTAAACTGTTTTTTCAAGGACAAACATGTTGACTTCTTACCAAAAAGTCAAAGAGCAGTATGACAAGAGTAACTAGGGAGCTAGGAATATCTACCCACTCAGGTGTCAGTCTTAAGGAAAGTGCAGGTAACAGCTGTCCTGCCCACACCTTGGGAATTAATAATGTGTGATGACCTGTACAAAAGCCCGTGAGATACAAAGTTGTAAGGATTCCCAGTAGTGCATTATTATGTACATAAAAAGAAAATTAAAGAGCAAGTGTAAGTAAAACATGTGCATGAAATAGAAGCCAAATAGTCAACCATCCTGTGGAGAGAATATTATAAAAGCTTTAACTTTGCAATGTGATTATTTAATATAATATAAATCTAAAATTATATTTTATTACTATTAGTGCTTATTAAGTACTGTTTCCAATAAATTTTCCTAAAATTTCCAATGAACTACATAAAAGAAAATGCATGCTAAATAGAAAATTAGGTATAAAATTTTCATTTTGCAGAAAGTTCATAAAGCAAATGTAATGTGCCAAACTATTTTTGTTATATATGATCTACCATAAGAACAACAGCAATGTTATTAAGTGCATGAGAACACCAAGATCAATTTATTGAAAGTCTGAGAAGAACATAATTTCAGATGCTAAGTCTTTGAGAAACAAAATGCCAATACTTTTTTTACATTTACTTTCATTTATTTCATTTTTTTAACAATAAGTAATAAGTTTTGAGTACAAGTATCCTTCATGTAAAACCAATTTGGGAGCAGTTGTGCCCAAACCCACACAGCCCAAGGCTCCCACCACCCAGCTGGAGGGGCTTGTATGTACAATCAAGTTGATCAAATAAGTTTCCAGACTATATTGCTGTAGTTTCACCATTCACCCCAATCACAGCCCTTACATTCTACCATGCCCCCTCTTCCTCAGATTGTTCCCTAGGCTTAGAAAAGGGGCACAGGAGGATGAGAAACAAAACAGTCTACTTTCTCTGGAGATGTCGTTTTGGACTCTGACCAATTCTGGCTGTTTCTTTTCATGGGCTGACAGTTTGTTCAGGAATAACCTTTCAATCCTACTAATGAAGCACAGGCAATTAGATAGATAGATTTTTTAAACTGTACTAAATTATTATAATCGCAGGTTAACTTGGTATAGACACAGATGTTTTGGATGGTATGCTAATCAATGAATTATGTTTTTTTCTTAAAAGATGACAAGGTCTTAAGGTGGCTTATAACATCTCTAACCACTAGAGGATGTAAGCTTGTGCATCAGCCGTGAGTTATTCCTCAAGGAGAGAGCTAATAGCCAATTAATTTGGGATATACAGAACATTTGGCGGCCACTGCTGCACAGTATTTCCAGGCAGAGGGGAGGTTTAGCTGAATCTGACAGAGGAGTCTTGCTTAACTCAAGGAGACCAAGATTGCCTTTATTGGTTTAGTAGGACTGTGGGGTAAGCACTCTCTGGGATACCAGAGACCAACGGAACACGTTGCAAGTGTGGCTCAGACATCTTGCCCATGCCTACATCAGGAATCAGGTCTTCGATAGAAGGGCCTTACTGACTCTCTTCTTGCAGATATCCAAGTTTACAGGCAAAAAGCCCTTTACCTTTTTGGGGGTCCGGGGATTGGATCCACTGGCCAGCATCTCCTTGGCATAATAATCCACTGCTGATATCAAAGCTCTCATGTATTAATATATTTTGCTTAGATGCACAGCTTAAAAAGACGTTAGTGTTATATTTGGTTCTGACAGAGAATAATCCTTTTCACCCTTCCTGTGTCTATTAGTCATAAAGAAAGCAGTTTTTACCAGGTTTATAAGAGATAACCTCTATAACAGTCAGCTTTAATTTACAGTAGAGATTGACTTCTTACCATCATATTTTTCTTTGTTGTGATGAAAAGGAGGAAGAAGTCGCGCATAGGAAAACTGGGCAGCACCTAGAAGGTAAGTTCAGTAGGACTCATTATAAACAGTTGTTACAGATAGGATCCACAGAGACGTTTGATGGCGCTGTAGCAGTCTATGGTTTTTCCTCCTTTTAATGCTGAGATGGACCAACTTCTCTACTTGTATTTCTTGGTACATCCTACACAATGCAAGGCCTTTTTTCTTTTTCTTCTTTCTTTCTCACCATTAGTTGGTGACGTTTTGGACTGATGTGGGAACATACAAATCTTTTTCCCCATAGTGAGTTTTAAGATTAAATTGAAAAATTTTGACAAAAAGTTTAAATATATAACTGTATCCACCCCCCCCCACACTGTAGCCCAAATCACAATCCGGAAAAAAACTGTATCCCTTTTTTGGCAAAAAAATTTAATATAATAAACTGTAAGTAGTCATCCTCAAAATCCCATCCCATCCACTCCTCACCCCCCATCAGTATCCTCCCCCCCCCTATCTCCATCCACGGTAATCCAGCCTAATATATAACTGTATCCCACTGTATCGTCTCCCGAAACTGTATCTCCCATCCCATAGACTAGTATCCCGCCTCCCATCGCCCAAACTGGTAATCCCCGCCCGTATCACCCCCTTTTTTTTAATTCAGGTTTTTAATTTTTTTTAGCCCATGAGTCTCAAAAAGGGCAGTGGTATTACACATAGATACCTATAGGCAGGATCAAGGTGTAAATTTTTCAATTCATTCATTAGAATTTATCGCACCAAAGCTGTTTTTGGGTGACGTGTAATGTTTGTGTTTAAGAAATTGTGAAGAAGCAAACTAATATAAATTCCTTAAAGTTAAATAAATTAAGCCTACAAAATGCCTAGATCCTCAATCCTACAGGTAAAAGAGAATGTTATAAGATGATACTGTATAACACAAAGATTATAGAGAACATTTGTATATGTTAATCCCAAAGTTATTGTTATACAGATTTTAAGTAAAACAAATATGAACAACAACAATTTATATTTCCAATTAACTCAGATGTATCACCATTTTTATCAAAACCTTTAAACCAATGTTGTTTAATATAGACATTTTTACTTTTACTAAGTCCTAAAATACCATGTAATTTGTAGATAAAGTTTGGGCAAAATTGGATACTTGAACTCACATCAATTAAATATACATTAATCAAATATAGACCCGTGTCCCTCTCCCAACCCACCCACCCCTCCCGATTCACCATTTCAGTCAGTTTTCTGATGCAGTCTTTCTGTTGTAGTTCTTTCAATATGCATCCCTCTAGATGAGAAATATTTCCAACTGAGTTATTGACGCTAGCATCCACAGATGAGGGATATCACTTGTCGCTTGTTTTTCTGGGGCTGTATTACTTCACTTAACATAATATCTTCTAGCTCCATCCTCTTACCAAGACAATTTTTAAATAATATCAATGATCAATGACTCATTCTGAATTAGTTAACTTGTAATACTTTTTTTGTAAATAGGAAATGTAAAGTTATACTTGTTAACAATGCTTTCCTTTAACAGATCAAATTTATAGAGCTGATTTTATATAGTGTTTGCAGAATTTTTTCAAATAGAAACCAATTAATTCTATTACAATAATTATTTAGAACAAGGAATTAACAGGGTTTTTAAACAAATAATACATACTTTGAGGTCTGTAGTCTATGCTATCTACATCACAGCTACTCAAGAGTGGTGCTCAAAAGCAGCCATAGAACTATGAAATAAACTTTGAAATATAAAACCTAAATTTCCTTCAAAATGCAATCAGTAAAATATATGATAAATCATATGAAACTGACATTTCTGTAGTAGTTTTCAATCTATTATCAATGATTTCATATTGTTTAATCTTTTAAATCATGCTATGTTTATACAATGGAAATATCGTTCTAGTATATATGATAAAGAGACTGTATGAAAGGCCTTCGATGATACTCAGTATTTATTAGCAGAAAAGATAGACCTGTGCATGTAGTCTTCATAAAATATACAAGTAAAATATACATTTTCACATTTACTTAATTGCTTAAAAATCCATGGAAAGTAGGCTGGTGAGATGGTTCAGCCTGTGAAGGCACTTGCCACAAAGCCTGATGATGGGAGTTTGATCCTCAAGGCGCACATGGTAGAAAGAGAGAACCAATGAGAACCAATCCCTCAAGTAGTCCTTTGGTCTTAGATCTCCTCCACACATACATATACTGTGCGTGTGCTTGCGAAAACACACACACACACACACACACACACACACACACACACACACACAAAATAAACCTAAAAGCTCTGCTCTTAAAAATAAACATGCCACAAGTAAGAAACTTTAAAACACAAGCCTGACTTAAAAGGCCTCTCTCTCTTTCTCTCTCTCTCTCTCTCTCTCTCTCTCTCTCTCTCTCTCTCTCTCAAATATATACATAGAAAATTAACATATAATATACATAGAAAGAGTGAGAGAGAGATAATGGAGTACATGAAATCAGCCAGATATGGTAACAGGCTACAGATAGAAGGGGAGGTCTGCATATGTTCAAAATATATTATATGAAATCTGAAAATTTCAATAAAATATTTAAAAAGTGAACAATGAAAACATAGAAATTAAAGTTTTATAATAGTACAGAGATGGAAGGGATGAAGTTAATTAGATGTTCAGTGTAGAAAATATTTACTGCTTATAACTTTTGAGTTTTGAAACATGAGTGTTAGTATGATTGAAAGTTTTAACTAGATCTTTTCCAAAAATTTTTACAAAGCTTATTTGCATCATCTTATGTCATTTAGGAGTTACCAAAATTAAATCCTATTCATACATGTGTCTATATTACTTTTTGCTTGGGAAGATTGTTGATCACTGAGCTGTCTTCCTCATAAAAGTACTTTTCAAACATTACTAAAGACTAATGCACTTTGATGACCTGTTGAACTGCATTAACCAAGGTTTTCACTGCTTAATATTTGTTTTTAATCATCTCAATAATATTATGTTTAATTTCATTGCTTTTTTAAATTGTAGTACAAATACTTAACATGAGAACTATTCCTTTTAATAAGATTTTAAGTGGACAATACAGCACTGTTAACTATAGGCCCAGTGTTGCAGTGTCTCTGGAGGGTTTACCCATTGTGTAACAAACATTATAGTAATTAGATAGAAATGGGCACTTTCCCTTGAGCCCCTAATAGCCACTGCTAATACTTTCTGCTTCTACAAGTTTTGGAATGGGATTCCTCACAGAGGTGGAATTATACCATGTTTGTCTGGCTCATTTCACTTTATCCCATGAGCTCCTAGCTCACTCATGTTTTACTGGATCATATAATAGATATTTCTTCTTTAAATTTTTAATGAAATTCTATATTTTCCATTCTCACCAATAGTATGGAATTATTCTAATTATCATAGTCTTTTTAAAGGTTCAAAACTACATCTGCATAGTTAAAGTTCCAAGTTACCAGCCTAAATGTAGTGAACCCGGGGCTGGAGAGATGGCCTAGCGGTTAGGATCACCGACCACTCTTACAGAGGACCGGGTTCGATCCCCAGCACCCACATGGTGGCCGAGAATTGTCTGAAACTCCAATTCCAGGGGAATCCAATACCCTCTTCTGACCTCCGTGGCATTGCATGACACGGGTGCACAAACTTGCATGCAGACAGTACATTCATACACATACAGAAATAAATAAAATTAATAAAAAAAGAAATGTAGTGAACCCGAAATTCAAATCCTCATCTGACACTAAATACTAAATTCTATTTTTCTTAAACTCTCACTTTTTTCCATTCTTTCCTTCCTTACTTTCTTCCTTTATTACTTCTTTTTAAATAGCAAATACATGCAGACATTAAAAGCTAGCTTTTAATGTTCTATATACTGTCAAAGAATATTTAATGTGTTTGAGCAGATGATTCCTTGCTTGGACTTCAATCCAAACCACAGGAAGTTCTGAGAGCAGCACTCTGGTGTGAGCATAGAGAAACATTGTGGAAGCCAGGTAGACAGATCACCTGACTGCCACAGCTAGACATCTGCACATCTGCTTGATATGGGCAAGGTCTGAGGGACACTTGCCTCATTTGTGCATCACCTGATATGTTGGCTACTTGTGCTTGAGTAAAACTCAGCAGATTGTGATTGAACACTACCTATTTGTTTTTCTGTTTACTCTTAAGAGCTATCCTCCTAAGTTACATTTTGAATCATTTACCATGAGTTAGGTTGCAGTTTGATACATAGAAACTCCAGGCAGTCTTGGAATACTGACTACCTATATGCTGCATCCAAAGTGCTCAGTAACCAAGAGTAGCTGTATCTCAGACATCAAACAAGTCAAAGCATTAATTTGTTATAGTCTGTCATTCAGGAACTGTTGACTATGATATCTAGGCACAACCTCATTGTCACCAAAGTCTCCTCTCCCTACTAATATGAATATCAGCCTCTTTTCTTCCAAGATCTCCTGGATTGTCTAGGTTCTTATATGTTTGCTGCAGGAGCATATTATTGTAGTAATTACAGAAGTATTATTCTAAATTAAAATTGACTATATATTAAACATATGAAATTACCAATATTCAGTCATTTTAATAATATTGCATTTCAGTTGCTTCTTAAGATAAAAAATATCTGTGAAAGGAAGGATTGTGTCTTGATTATTCACTTCAAGGGCTTATTTTGAATACAAACACCTTGACTAAAAGTACCTTGAATATAAGTGGGTATTGAGGTTATTTTTTATGTAAGAAAAAATAATGTGGGGCTGGAGAGATGGCCTAGTGGTTAAGAGCGTCGACTGCTCTTACAGAGGACCCGGGTTCAATCCCCAGCACCTACATGGCAGCCGAGAACCATCTGAAACTCCAATTCCAGGAGAACTCCAGTTCCAGGGGAATCCAAGACCCTCTTCTGACCTCCGCGGCATTGCACGACACGAGTGCACAGACTTGCTTGCAGGCAGTACATTCATACACATACAGAAATAAATAACATTAAAAAAAGAAAAAATAATGTAAAATAAATGAATGATCCAGCAGAGGAATAAAGCCTAATTAATCTACCAAGTAGTCCTACCTCCATTTATCCAAGGCCATAACATAATTAGTGATACAAGCTATATAGAGGTTTCACAACAATGACATAAGACAAATTTTCTTTACTGTTAAATGGTAGTAGTTTTCTATTACTATTAAGTGATAAAACCTAATTGCATATGAAATCAATGGAAGGATTTGTTGTTACCTTTCTTTTTTTGTTTGTTTTCTTTATGTTTGGCTATTTGTAGTACAAACATATGTGAATTCTTTTAACATGAGATGTTTACTAAGACCACTACAAATCTACTCTTTTAAAGGTATTCCTTTAAATATTTTTAAAACTATGGCTAATTTCATTAACTTTACAAGACCATACCCAGCATGAAGTGATTTGTGTATGATATTTGAAATTGCTTTATTCGGTCTACTGATAATCACACAAAATACAGAGGCAAGAAATTTGCATATGATTAAACTGTACATTAAACAGTATTTTAAAAGTTGAGCTAAGTTGCTATCCATAAAGTCAGACATTGTAGAATTTATTTATACTTTTGTACTGTTCCATGAGCAGGGAAGGGAGGATGGGTTTATCAAAATGAAGGATGCAGGAAAAAGCCATATGGAAACCTACTTCGTAAACCCACTAAAAATTATGAGAATTGGAAAAGTGGTATCCTGTATGGCTGAATAGTCCTGAACAAAATAGATGGTGGTTTTTTTAATTAAAATCTTGACTCTGGGATACTTCTTTATTATCTGTTGGCAAGGAAATCCCAGAGGCTCCCAAAACAATATAGGCTCTTTCCATGCCTCTTGGTTGCGGGGCAAAACCAGTTGTTAAGGTCTTAGTGCTGAAAACACCACACACATTTGCTAGAAGATACAGAGATATCAAACTGGAACTGGCAGTCAGCTTTCATAGAGACAGAAGGTGAAATGCAAGCTACTGGGCAGGAAAGACATCAGTAGTCTTACCCAGCTGAATATCCTATGAACTGCAATAAAAACCTGCCAGGCAAGGTGTGCCCACTGCTGCATTAGTGTCACAACTGTGTGGGGGCCATCAAGAAGTCTCTGGTTGATTTTGAGACATGCTCCACAAAAAAAGATCTATGCCTGATACTGTGAAGTCACTTAAAAATCCATGGCTGTCCTTAAGAGGTTTTGGGACCTAGGGAAAACTTACTATTGTTTAGTTCAATTGACACAGTGCCAAACTACCTTCTAAATACCTATCTTTCTACTCTAGAAAATGACACATTTACAGTGGCACCTCTACACATAAGGCGTATGGAACATAGCAGAACTGGAACATAGCAGAACCGGGTGTAGGGGTGTAGAGAGAATACTAATGCATCCTTCTACTCTCCAGTGAAGCTTCTGCATACAATAGAGTGTGATGCATATAATACTACAACTGGCCAAATTTTAGAAAATAAAAGAGACTAGAGTGTGTGTGTGTGTCCCTGGATAGGACTCTTATATTAAACCTCACCCACCCATGACTCAGGAACAATTGTGGAAGAAAGGGCAGAAAGATTGTAAGAGCAAGTGTTGATACATGAACATAAAGAGACAGAGGCTTTAAGACCACTGGAAATTTGCTTGTATGAACTTGCAGCAATGGTGACAAGACTCAGGCTGGCACAATCAGCCAAAAACTCAGAATGGACCTGGGGAAATGGGCAGGAGGCCCCACCCAAACTTAACCGAGGAACTATTGGCAACTGATTACTGATGGGTGAGGGAAAGTTGATATTTTTTAAAGGATTGACTCTAGATAGGCTGGCTAGACTTCGATGAAAAAACTTTCACTGAGGGAACATCTGGGTACACAAACTTGACTCAATAGGTTTTAACATATATAGAAGAATGTATGAAATCAAGTGGGACAGGATAAGAGTCTGTGGATGGGGAGGGAGTCTAAATTTGATTAAGGTCTATTATAAGGTCCCACTTGTCTGCTGTTGATCTTATTTCCTGTGTAGCTGCTGTTTGGTTTAGAAAGTCTTTTCCTACACCTATGTCTTATAGGATGCTACCAACTTTTTCTTTTATCACCTTCAGGATTTTGAGTTTCAGGTTGAGATCTTTGATCCACTTGGAGCTTATTTCTGTGCAGGGTGAGATGTAGGGGTTTAATTTTGTTTTTCTATAAATGTGTTTTGCCAACAGCATTTGCTGAAAATGCTATCTTTCCTCCATTGAAATGTTTTGGCCCCTTTGTCCAATATGAAGTGGCTGAAGTTATATGAGCTCAAGTTTGGATCTTCAATTTTGTTCCATTGGTCAACAGGTCTGTTTTTGTGCAAGTACCAGGCTGTCTTTATGACTATAGCCCTGTAATATTGTTTGAAGTCTGGTAAGGTAACACCCACACCATTGCACTTTTCACTCATAGTTGCTTTAGCTATTCAGGGTTTTTTTGTGTTTCCCAATAGAATTTAAGGAATTTTTTCAAAGTCTGTGCAAAACCTCATGGGAATTTTGATTGGGGTAGAATGGAAATTTTTACTATATTAATTTTTCCAATCCATGAGCATAGGAGGTCTTTCCATCTTTTGATGTAAGAAATGCAAAAAAACTCGATAATAAAAATATAAATTAAAAAGATGAAAAGAAAAAAATGCTACAATGTTATTCTCAGTCTTAATTAGAGAAACATCTGTTACAATGCAAGGCAAGGACAAGCAGAGACATATGGCTACTCAGGATAATGAGAGTAAGTGAGGGTGGAGTCCTCAACAGGACATTCATACTGTCCCCTTAAGCATCAGGGAACAATTTCTAGAGAGGGGGGAAGAATGTAAGCAGCAGAAGACAGGGAGAAGAGCTGTGAAGTGTTCTGCATGGACACGACAGAGTGACTGCAGTCATGACCTCGCTGCAACAATGGGCCTTCACGAGACTGGGCCTGACAACGGTCAAATGGGGCTTCTGGGCTTTCCTCCTCCAGGGTTGTTATAGGCTACAGGTGGATTCTGGGGGAAGGGAAGATGGTATCTGCATTGTGTGCACTGATAAGTTGGCCATGTTCCAATGAATGGTAGCAAATCCATGCTTATAAACTGTTGAAACTCAGTGACTCACAAAGCAAAACAAAAAGACATGGATGTGGGAAAGGAACATTTCTGTGGGAGAATGATAAGGGTGATAAGGAGACAAGGTAGGGTGAGGGTGACAGTAATCAGAATACATTATATGTAATTGTCAAGAATAAATTTAGTAAAAGCCAAAAAAAGAATGTGAAATGTCTCCTTCTTGGATTGCCTAACCTCTCTCCAAGTGCGACCTAAGAGAACAAAAGTAGAAATGTCTTGTGTCTGAACATTAAAAAGCAAGTAGTACAAGAAAGCCACCAACATTTACATTTTATTTAATTTCAATTATGTTGAAAGTAAATAGCCAGATGTTACTGGCATTTACTATATTACAAAGCTCAGCTCAAGAAATGTCCTTTAAGGAACTGAAACTTACCCCCTGGTTTATTTCTTGCTACTTTCCTATTCTTCTTGCTTTTTAGGGGACAGTTATTTCTATTGCTGTGATGCTCTTTCTGTTTCTTTTCCTGTCTGTATAAATGGCTTCATCTGAAGGGTTTTGCCATCTTGCATCAGAAAATAACCCAATTTGTTCAAACTCTTGAAGAATAGTTATTTGGCTGATAATAAAATTCTGTGCTGACAGTAATCTTTCTTCAGTTATTGAAGCTGTCTCTCTGTTATGTTGTAGCATCTGGCGCAGCTGATAAACAGCTGGATTCTCTCTCTCTCTCTCTTTCTCTCTCTCACTCTCACTCTCGCTCTTGCTCTCCCACTGTTACCTTCTTCCCTGTCTCTATACTCTCTATTTGGTAGTGATTCCTTCATTTACATTCTACAGCTTCACCATTAGGAGTCTGTGTTATATATGCAATGTTTACTGATATTTAAAGTGTAGCTTCAACTTGAACACTCATATATTCTTCACTTTTGGAAAATATTTAATTGTTATGTCTATTGATTCAGCTTCTCTATTACTCCTCTGTTTTCTTCTGGAAACCCCTGAAGTGTCTCATTCCCTATCTTATCCCTCTTCCTTTTTAAATCTCTTTATATGACTGTGAGTGAAGGTCCTTGTGAAATCCTAATCAAGATTACTAGTTTTCATTTGGGTTATAGCAATTAAGCTTTTTCTTTGCCCCACCAACCTCTCCATTTTAAATTTAATAACTTTGTGCTTCTTTTAATAGCTATTATTTATCTGTTTGATAGTCCTCAATATATTTAATTTAATGTCATTTTGACCTCCTGTTATTCTAGTGCCATCAAAATCAAATCCTTATTTCATTGCTGACTGAAAGTGATTTTCTTTGAAATTTTGGATTGCAGTCCCATATAGAAGGCTCACTCTCTCCTTCCCAACTGTTGATTACCTCTTTCAGTTCCAGAGAACTCCAGTCTTTACTTAGACATGTTGATGAATGGGAAGACTTTCCAAGTGACAGGTTAGGTGGAGAAGTGTAACAGTTTTCTCTGAGGTAAAATAGACTATCTTGCAGGGAAGCTTCTTAAGACACAGGATGTTCTAAAAAGAAGAGAAATTCCATCATAGTGGGAAGCTCCTTAAGCTCAGGAAACCAAAACCTCAAAAGTTTCAGGAAGTCCCTGAAATTTACCAGATTCACTAGGGCCCTTCTTCTCTAAGCTTAATAAAGCAGTAAGCAGTAAGCACTGCTAAGAGACACTCTCAGACCAGCCAAGTTGCCTAGAAGACGCATAGACAAGTAGAGCAGAAGGAAGAAATGCTCTCTGACTTGTTGAGCTGCTGGAAAGTTGTGGAGTAAACTCCAATTTTCTAGCTTTCATGAGCACTCACCCATGCTAGGGTGTGGAGGGCTGTTGGTGATGCAGCTGTCTTTGAGTCCTTTCTCCTATAAGTAAGAGATAAGGGCAGCCACATTCCTGTAAGTAACTCTCACAAATTCATTGGTTCACTGAGTTGGACTTGATAATAGCCTTACTTGTTGGTCTATTGTCTGTTCCCTGTTTGGTGTGAGTAGGCATGTGTCCACATCTCCCCAGGAAAAGTGCCACACAACAGATGGTACAATTTTTGCTCTTCACCAGGTGATGAAATTCCTGACCAACAGAGTATGTGTGTATCTTCTACCTGTATGAGTCGGGATATGGATTACAGATAAGAAAATTTGCCTTTCTTCAAAAGTTTCTTCATACTCCTTTGTGTGCAGGCCCAATTCACCCCATCACTGATCATGGTTTGGTGTCCACTTATGTCCAACTCATTTGATATCCCATTCCATAGGACCTAAATACCCACTGACCTCTACCTGCTTCTGTATGGTAAGCCCATCAAGATCATAACTTCAGCCCTCCCAATGACTGTATTTATGTCCAGATTCTGGATCCCAAATGCTTTATTCTCACATTTATGCCTCCTTTATTACTACATAATTTTATAACAAAAAGGTTATCCCAAGCACAAAATGAGAATTTCATCTTGGAATTTTCTTTGGTCATTCTGCCATGTGCTGTCATTAAAAGATGTAAACATGCAGGGTGTGGTGGTGCACATGCCTTTAATCCTAGCACTTGGGAGGCAGAGTCGGGTAGATCCCTGTGAGTTCCAGGCCAGCCTGGTCTACATAGCGAGTTCCAGGACAGCCAGAGCTACAGCGAGACCCAGTCTCAAAAAGACCAAAAAAAAAAGATGTAAACACATCTTACCATCTTTATTTCTTCAAAAATTAAACATTAGAGCTTGGTTAACTTAGCAAGAGTCCCATGCTTGAAAAAGACTGTCTTGGCCCCTGTAATAAGAACAATAACAGCAACAGCAAAAATTGACAACACCTAATATGTTTGTGTTAGGCTAGAGGTCTGAGACAGAGGTCAAAATGGCACAGACTGGGATGCCTCCACCCTTCTCTTCCAGCCAGGAGCCCATGAAAAACACTGGACAAAGCCAACACCTAGTTCCAGATTCCAAAGTAGCCACTGGACCTAAGACCCACCTACAGGGTCCTAAAACTCACTTAATAGGGCAATACCCCAGTGCCTTGGTAGTAGGTCACCACTTCCCCTCCCTCCCCTATAAAAAGTTCCTACCCCTGTCCTGGGCAGGACTTGTCTGATCTCTATCTTAGAGATCAGCAAACCCACCTGGGAGCAATCAATTCCCATTAACCTCCTTTTTCATACTTTTGATTTGGGCTCAATTGGGTTTATTACATCAGTGGAAAAGCCCTTCAGTATGAGATAATGAAAATTAGTTTCCCCAAGGAAAGAGTAGACTATAGACTGTGATCCATTTATACTCACAATAGGATTAAACCTTTAAATTGAATCATCTAGTTACAATTTCACTTTGGTTTTATATCAATTTTACCTGAATACCATGGCAGACATATTTAGAGCAACAAGGCAGAAATTAGCCATAATGAATTCTTAATGCACATATATTGTATTCACAGAGACCCTTCAGTCTTTGCTTGAAGTCTATGTATTTATTTTTAAAAATATTATCAAATTCAGCTCCATGGTTTCCCTGAAGCCCAGAAGGCAGTACAGTGAGGTGATAAGATGCAAGTACCTAGACATAATGAGACTAGTGAAAAATGGGTACTGATAATCAAGCAAGTAGAGAAACTAGTAAAAGTCATTTTGCTGAAATTATTTCTGCTTTTACTCGCAGAGAATCACTAGAGTATAACTTTCCACAATTACTGGCTCACAGTTTATGTGTACTCAATGAAAATGGTTAAATTATACTTAGCATATTCTGATTAAATGTGATGACCACTATGGTATGACTTGTAAAAGCTTTTTGGCAGTATTCAAAATCATGTGTTACCTCAAAGGAGAGCTAGCCAATCTGGATAGGAGTTGTTACATGTTCATGAAAATTCTTCCAAATCAGCCTCATGTTTGTTAGCACCAGAAAGTGCAGCAAACAATGGAGAACTTCAATAGTGTAGGTGCTTCAGTTCACCCATCTGGTCAGTGATGGCAGTCCTAGAATGGATACAAAGCAGGAAATGTGGTTTAGTTTTCCACATATAATCCTGGTACATATAGCCTTTACCAAAAAAGCATTACCAAAGCTGAGCTGCATATTAATTTTTAAAGATATAGTTTTGGGGAAACAGGATAACAACACAACAACAGATCCAAACAACTACTTCAACGAGCTCTAACTCTAGTCATTCTTTGCAGGGATAATGCTAAGAGCAGCTGGTGTGATTATCTCTTTTGGATTAATGCAGCAATGGTAGGTTGATTTCTAATGCAGCTTCTTAGTAAGGAATTTTGAAGGTAATGTGGCTTTCTTTGATTTCTGTCATTCATGCCAATTTTCTGGACAAAAGTACAGATGAGCTGTAAGTGCAGAGCAGCAAAAGCCCCTGAATGCTGAGTATCAGAGCACTCTCTCAAACCCACACTTGTCCCCTTCGTACCTTGCATAAAATATACTTTTGTTAATTTTTAAAATAAATATATTTTAAAAAATCTTTTCTTGAAGCAAAACAACAAAAACGCATCACTGCTAGTTTATGGGGATTTAACTGATTATTTCTGATTACAATAAAACAGTGATGAAATTAGAGCCCTCATATACATATTCCACCTCTATTTCTTCAAGAATTAATTAGTCTATAGTAGAAGTGTAATCAATATTGTTATATCAAGAAGTGAATTTAACAAACCAATTGAAGGAGCATGTACATTCTCTAAGCCAGATGTGTTTAAATTTAACTAGCAGATAAGTGAGTCTGATAAAAAAAAATGAGAAACATATAGCAAGTAAAGAAATTAGTGACATAAAGAAGAAGCTGATGGACTGATTCGTGACTACCAATTCTGTGCCTTTTATGACCTTCAGGATGTATGATAAGTAAAATGTTTTTTTTTTTTTTGATCTTTTCTAGACAGGGTCTCCCTGTAGTCCCAGCTGTCCTGGAACTCACTCTGTAGACCAGGCTGGCCTTGAACTCACAAAGATCCGCCTGCCTCTGCCTCCCAAGAGCTAGGATTAAAGGCGTGCGCCACCACACCCGGCGATAAGTAAAATGTTTTAATGAATCAAGTGATAAGATAGGTTGTTTCTTCTTTGAAACCACCTGACAGACTGCGTACTTAGGGGAGGAGCCTAGGACAATGCCCAGACCACCAGGTTCCAGCATGCCCTATGGTCCTGTGGAAGGTGCACAAGATTTTGGAACTCTGGAACTTCAAAGGGCAAGGAGTTTACAAAGGAGCCCAGCATATGAGTCTCTCTCTCTGTATTTTAACCAGCATGAGGAGCAGAGTGCACAGGGGCTGCTCGGCAACTCCAGGAGGCCATGTTGGCCCAGGCACCCTGTTCCATGCATGCTGGCCCAAGCACCCTGCTCCATGCATGCGTGGCTTAAGTGCGTGTGTGTTTCTTTGCGATTATTTTGTAAGCAAGCCCATTAAAATTCTCTAGTTTTTTTGTTTGTTTGTTTGTTTGTTTGTTTGTTTGTTTGTTTGTTTTGTCTTTTTTGAGACAGGGTCTCCCTGTAGCCCCAGCTGTCCTGGAACTCACTCTGTAGACCAGGCTGGCCTTGAACTCACAAAGATCCGCCTGCCTCTGCCTCCCAAGTGCTAGGATTAAAGGCGTGCGCCACCATGCCCGGATAAAATTCTCTAGTTTTAACTAAGATTGGAGAACTCTGTACTTGCATTGCCTTAAGTACTGGGGGAGAAGGTGTGCAGGACTCATACTGTGAGTGACCCCAACCTAGAAAGAAAGTTTCTCTGTGACATCATTCTAGTTGCTGTTTGTCATACATGCATGCATATGTGTGTGTCTGTGTGTGTGTGTTATACATGCAAGGTGTGTGAGTTACCAGTATAGCCAAGCCATCTTTCATACTGTTACATTTGAATGAATCTCTCAGTCTCCACAAACTGCTTTTCACATTCTTCTAGATTTGTGCATCCTATACAAAATAAAGCAGAATCCAAGGGATCCATTAGTCTATATAATTAAAATAGATCTGGGCTCTGTTTTGTTGTGTTTCACTTTGCTTTTGAGACTGAATCTTGCACTTTACCACAGGCTAGCCTGGAACTCACTATGTAACCAAGACTGGCCCCAGACTCATGGTAATTCTCTTGCTTTAGCCTACTGAGTACCAGGTGCACATACCATGGCCAGCTCAAAGTTAATTATTATAAACTGTATTTTCTTAGATTCTTTGAGGGAAGGTGGAGGCTATCTGTGTTGGGTTAGCCAATAATTGCAAGGAACAAGAGAGCCTCCCTTCTTTGAAAATAAACTGTCTCTTGCCATTCATTAGGGATCCTCTGGAAATCCAAATGTCAAGATGAAGAGCTGCTTCACTCTGAAGCTGAATGACATGATGTCAGTAAGGAGAAAATGAGTAAATGGTTGACAATCAGAAGCACAAAATGAACACAAATCCATTTTTCCTCTGAGAAGGGTCTTTTAGCTTCTCTCACATAAAGATTTTTCTTTTTTTATCTTTAGTGTCAGTTACAAAATTGTCCTCATTCCTTGAGACTTCTTCATATCTATCAGGAAACATTTTAAGAGTGAAATTTCAAGATTTATAGCCTATATCAAGGGTGTACATTCAACTTCTACTCATTTATTTATATGGCCAGAGTGTAAATTCTCTGACATGGTGATTTTACAGTATTATATATTTCATTTATGACAAATTGCACCACACACACCACCAATTGAATGAGGTAAACCACTCGCTGTCTTCATAGAGCATTGCTCCCTGACATTGTCACATAATGACCACAATGTATTGCATAATACTTCAATCATTAGAACATTACATATTCATAAATGATCTCTTTCTGAAAGCTGAATATAAGCTAATTCTTTTATAAATGTACCAATATTTGATTGCTTAATTCAAAATCTAAATCTTCTGAAAATTGTCACACATACATGGAGATCATACAGATATACACAAAATGAAATTTCAATATGGCAATGTAAAATCTAGAATAAACAAAAAGATTTTCTATGTTTCCTGTCCTTCAATCTAGTAAATGAATGAACTGTGAAAGATAAAGGATGAAAAAGGAGCTGGCAAGAACCATAGTGCAGAGCAAGGAAAGGCTGTTCCTGAGAGAATATTAGTGGCGAAAGGAAAATATAAATCAAACTGAGACAATGTCCTTTGAGTGTTTTCCTGATGGAATGACATAATCACACATTGTGAGCTGTATGGGAGAGTTCCGGTGGCTTTAGACTTGGACCCATTGGTTAGAGAGGAGCCTGGCTGGGAAAGTAATTCGTTTTGTTTTTGAGGAGGCCAGAATGACGGATGCTTTGACAGTCCCTGTGAGCTGTTCAACAATGGCCCCTGGTTTTTCTTAACCTCCTAGGAGAGATAAGACTGGAAGGACAGAGACTGTGAGGGAGGTGATGACAGGCAACTTCACTGAAAGAAAAAGGAGCCCCTGACAGGACAAGCACGTGGTCATACATGGAAACAGGCCTGATTAAGCTGTCCAACTGTTTTCATGTGGCAGTCTTACTGTATTCTTTTCCAAACAAGAAAGACCTATATTTACAGCGTTATAGGAAAGTGTTAGGGATTTTTCTAAAAAGAATTTGTAAGACCTACTTCCTTACTTCCTTTTTTGAAGTAATACTTATGAATACAAAATAAGACATTGCTGAAAATTATTTTCCCTTAAAATTAAAACAGTATTGACCCTACACCAACAGTGTCACCATGCACACCATCCATGCAAACTCAAACATACAACAATGCCAGCAAAGAACAGTGGAAATGTACAGCAGGTTCCCATCTTAACCAAAGAACTATTGGCAGCTAATTACTGCTGATCTTCTCAAAGGGATGGACTCTAGATAGGCTGAGTAGACCTCAGTGAGTGAACTCGCACTGAGGACACTAACTTGACTTGATAGGCCTTAACGCAAATAACATAATGCATGAAATAGAGTGGGGGCTATGGTGGGGTGCCAATGGGAAAGGGGGCATAAAGATTATTAAGATGTGTTATGCATGAAATACTCGAATCAACAAAAATTTACAAAGTAAATAAAAAAATAAAATAAAATAATTTTTAAAGTAAAAAAATACAAATAGTATATGGCTACAGCAAAGTATTTCATTTTGCTTGAGAACTTACACACCAGAAGCTTACATTTTATACAACAAACTACTTATGTATTAGCAAATTTCTATTTGTGGAAATGAATTTTATTCCTAATGAGCAAAATGCTATTTGAAATTGCACATTTCAAATTCTTTTCATTATTAATAAACTAAAAAGAGACCACTAGAGAAAGAGCTCAAGAAAAGGCCTGCAGAAGACTGGGTATGTCAACAATCAGTCATGATTCAGGAGGGACTCACAAGACCCCTCTGGCTTGCTACTGAACTACTGTTGGATTCTGGGGGAGGATCATTCATTGTATTTAGTTTTATGGGAGCCCAGGAGGCTCCAGTGGATGGTTCCAAACCCATTACAGAGAGATCCTGGTTAAGTTTAGTGTTTCTTAAAGGAAAAATAAAAGTCATGAATGTGGAAAAGAAACTCATAGGGAGAGGAGAGGGGTAATGGATCTGGCTGAAGAAAGATAAAACATGGTAATCAGAATATTATATGTATATATGAAATTGTCAATTAATTCAAAAAGTCATAAAACAATGATTAAACAAAAAATTAAGTATTCATATATTCAACTGTCCTGATATTTAACTACATAGAGAACTCTGTGTTAATACAGTTATATACCGAAAAATTAGACTAAGGCAGTTTTCTAAATGATGCACAAGACCAAAAAATTACACCACACAATTATGGAGAGGAATTTATTCAGGCCTTTATACTTAGGAGAATGTGAAGGTTTATGAATGAAGAACTTTAGAGGGAAAGGGAAGAGGATCTGGGTCCCGAGGTTTGTGTCCTAGGGTCATCAGAGAAGGATAGAGTAAGAGATGAGGATGCCATTCTAGAACACAAGAAAGCAGGTGAGCCACCATCATTTCCTGAAACAGAAGGGTGGGATTTCCCTTAAAATTAAAACAATATTGAACCTTTCTCTAAAAGCAGAAAAAAAAACAAATAACATTTAATGTTCTCGATATAGAACCAAAAATATGTCCAACTAGTTCTAATTGCATGCAAAGGCAATAATTTTTCTCTATTACATGACATAATATACATAGAATAGCAGAATCTCAAAAATTACACAAAGAGAAGGAAGAGTAGAGAAGAAAAGGGAAGGGAATGGATGGGAGAGGAGGAGAGGTGAGCACAGAGAGAAGTAGGAGGCAATCACACCTCATAGGCAGGTACCATGTCTCCATTCTGTGACTTGTTTGCTTTTCATTCCTCATACTTCTGAAGTATACTGACCTGTTTTTCATAGAATATTCCTCAATCTATGCTATGCTGATATGTTCTTGATTAAATGTATGTTATATATTTTTGACAAGAACACCATAGTAGTGATATCTTCTTCCCAGTGAAGTTGGAAATGTATAAGTGCATGGTCTTCTGATTACTAGATTTACACAATATCTACTAGATCTTTCCTTTGCAAGTGGTAATTGTATTAGTCACTTTTCTGTTGCTGTGATAAAGCACCATGACCAAAGAATTTATAAAAGGAAGAGTTTATTTGAGCTTACAATTGATGGTTCCAGGGAATTAGAGTCCATTGTGGTGGGAGGCATGGCGGCTGGAGACTGGAGCAGCAAACCGAGGGTCACATCTCGCAAAGAGCACAGGAAGCAGAGAGAAGCAACTGTAGACCACGAGGCTTGTTAAAACTCACTAAGCCTGCCCCCAGTGACATACTTCCTCCAACACGGCCACACCTTCTAAGACCTCCAAAAACAGCGCCACCAACTGGAGACAAATGTCTGAATACTTACAGCCTATGGGGGACACTCATTCAAACCACCACAGTAATGTTTCATTTCCATCATTTATTCTTCATTTTTTCATTGGAATTCCATAGGGGAAAAGAGTTCTTTTTCTCTCCCATTCACCCCTTCATTGTTTGCAGTGTGGATGTATAGACATTGTTCATCATATGAGTTACAATTGATTAATCTACTTTTATTACTCAAATTGTCCAAAATTGAGTCTTGAGAGCTGCTTCAGTTTGGGATCTGTGTCTTTTCAACCTTCTCATGGTCAACTTTAACATTTTGTATTTTAATCAATTTGAAATCCATACTTTGGTGAGAGGTATAGATCTAATTTTATGGATTTTCCCAGTGGCCACCTAGTAGTTAAAGCTCTGTATTATGAAGGCATTTTGTGGTTGGAAATGTCACTCTGTCACTGATTACATTTGTGTATATACTCAGTACATTTGTAGGTTTTCTATTTTGGTCCACTTATGCATCTGCTTATTCCTGTGATTAATATTATATTATTGGGGCTAGAGAGATGGCCTAGTGCTTAAGAGCACCGACTGCACTTGCAGAGGATCTGTGTCTGATCCCAAGCACCCACATGGCAGCTGAGAACCATCCGTAACTCCAATTCCAGGAGAACTCCAGTTCCAGGGGGAATCCGAGACCCTCTTCTGACCTCCGTGGCAGGGCAGGACATGGGTGCACAAACCTACATGCAGACATTACATTCAAATAAATAAATAAATAAATAAATAAATAAATAAATACTATATTATTTTAATTGTGGAAGATTCATAGTACATTTTAATGGCTGATAAGTCTAGTCATTCTCTCACAGTTTTCAGTTTTAGCTATTATGTGGCTAGTCTTGAATAGTTGTTTTTATTTTCTGGATTTTACTGGCAACTTAACTCCAAAACAATGTTTGTTAGTTTATTGATTTTGCACAATTCAAAAAGCAACAGTGCCTCTTTGTAGTTATTTAGTCATATCCCACAAGGCTGCCATTACATTTGTTCTAGTCTGCTTTGGGGTCTTTCAAGAGAAATTTAAAGTTTTTTTTTTTATTTTCAAAATTTGTTTTATTTTATGAGTATGAATGTTTTGCCTGGTTGTATGTGTGCTGCATGCATGTAATACCTACAGAGGCCAGAAGAGGGCATTAGATCCACTGGGTGGAATTACAGGCACTTGTGAGCTTACATGCCAATGCTGGGACCTGAACCCAAGTCATCTGCAAGAAAAACAAGTATTCTTAACCACTGAGCCATCTTTCCAGGCCCCCCCAAAAGTTTTATGCACCCACACTTCATATATTTCTTATCGTTTATTCTTATATATTTAACTTTCATTTTTGCTACCATAAATGAGTTTTTTCTAGAATGATATCCTATAACTGGATATTGTTTCAAACATATTTATCAGTGTTTCTCCTGCTCTTTCTCATTTTATTCTCACCATAAACACATGAGGTTTTTGTTTTTCTCCCCAAAGTCATAGAATCAGAAGCAGATGGCAAAGCATGGACTCTAAGGCAGGCAATTTGATTTCAGTGTGTTCCATGGCATAGTTACTACCAGTGGTTTGTTCAGAAATTGGATTACCTACAAAATCATGGAAAACGATGTATCATAGTATTTTTAGGAGCTAAAAGGCACACAAAAAAAGCAATGATCCAATCCATATCTTTTTATTTTTTTTGTGTGTGTGTTATTTTCGAGACAGGGTCTCCCTGTAGCCCCAGCTGTCCTGGAACTCACTCTGTAGACCAGGCTGGCCTTGAACTCACAAAGATCCACCTGCCTCTGCCTCCCAATTGCTAGGATTAAAGGGATGCGCCACCATGCCCAGCTCAAATCCGTATCTTTTGTCTTAAAAACTCTAACCAGGTCTGGAAACTCAACTGCAAAGAAATATGCATAGTTTAATGGGAGGGAACAAATGATTCTTTTTATTTTGAATAGAAAACAAAAATTTATGCTTTACCCTTTGGCCCCGCCAATCTCCCACCCAAATTGGTGGAAACAAAATAAATACCATAAATACATGGGCTTGGTAGAACAATACACACTTCCTTTAGTAGCATTAGTCTTCTCTGGTATTGCCCAAATTTAGGGGATTGACATTAGGATAAAAGTAGGAGCTTTGAGTTGGGTCTGTGGTCCCCTCCTATGAGCTTGGAGTTCTTGTCCATGAGTGTGAGCCATGGTTCCACATTCTCCTCCCACCCCCCTGTGGTGGGTGGTAGACTGAGGGTGGAGCAGATTGGAGGATGGATGCAGCAGTTTTGGACTTGTCTGAGTAGCTGCATTCCCCACAGCCATCTCCCCTGAGGTTCCAAGTTGGGCGTAACATTGGCTTTGCTTATGTGTTGGGCTTATGCTGGGAACAGGGGAGGTTTCTATCATTTGATGTTTCTAATCTTGGGAGGACCGAGTCTCCAGAATGGACTTCCCACCTCCCTTGATAGCCATCTAAGGTCTTGACTCTATGGTTCTGAGTCCATTCCCAGGTGCCAAGAGGTTTTTCTGTCACCTTTCTATCACTTTTATACAGCCCCAGTGTACCTTCACCTGTGCCCTATAGAAAATGTAAAGCACCTAACTGAACTTCTAGGGATTAAAAGTAGAACATATTAGACAAAGAGTTGGGAAAGTTGGGGAATGAAGGGTGAATGTATTAAAAATGCTTGATATCCAAGTATGAAGTTCTCAAATAATTAATAAAAATATTATATAAAAAACTGTGACCTCTACTACTGACACATGGAGAGAGTGGTTCAGAATAAGCACTTGACTGAACAAGAGCATCATCGGGTCGTTTAATGATCCAAGATCTCGGAGACAGTCAGCATCTGCTGCACCTTTGAGCAGAGCAGCCCACCAAAAGCACAAGAAGCAACACAATGGGTAAAAGGCATGGCAAACATAGGTATAGGAGCCATGTCAGCAAGGGATTAAGGGTAATCTTAGTATTAGACACATCCTCACAAGGGCAGAACCCTCCCTCTCTCAGTCCAGGTCCTGCTCATCATTGAAAACTGGAAGAACTAAACACTGGTGTGGAGTGCAGTGCTTTCTGAGGCAACTGGAAGGTGCATGCCCAGGAGCTCTGTTGAACAAATCTGGCTTCCTTGGCAGAGTCTCAGTCAGACATTACTCTTTTACTCCTTATCTTCTTTGTTCTTCCTCCAGTTAGTAGGCTAGGAAAAAAATCCATTAAAAAGGCTCGGGGATGGGATGATTTCTCTGAAATTGGGCATTTTTCTCAGGATGGATGGGCTGTTTATATGTGAAGGCCAGTATTTCCAGGTAAACAAAATCAAAGCCTGCTCTCTGAAGTCAGTTATAATCCCTTCCTGCTCTACAGTTTGCCATTCAAGTTGTAAGCTGCCACAGTCAGTGCAAGATTGAGCACTGCATGCTCGGTTATCTCCTGCTCAGGGTGCTTGCAGCTCTTTCTTAGCCTCAACAAAATTGCATTTCTCCTTTTAGAAATAGATTTTCAGAAGATAACCTGATAACCTGCTACCTTGAAGAAGACATTTGGCAATGGATTAAGGTTTTTTATGATAGGACAATTTCCTTTTCAGAAAAATTAAAAAAAAAAAACATTAAAAATAGTCAACTGCAATGGTGACTATGAAGTCTGTCATCCTGGGAGACACCTGAACACTGCTGTGTTGTTCTGGGAGAACATAAATACAAACATATGACAGCATTCATTGCAAATGGCAAAACACTGGGAGCTCAATTTACTCAGAAGTGACCACAGGTCACACCTCTGCCATTTCCTCAGCTGCTAGAATTATTCTGTGTCTATTGATAAAATGAAGGATTGTACTATTAATAACATAATAAATAGTTAACGCAAAAGTTAAGAACAATAAAAAATGAAAAGAGGCCAGAAGAAAAGAAGTAATTTGGAGGGCACTTTTTCATGTGGTACTTTATCTTTGAGGAGAAATTTTTGCAACATTTAATATGTCAGCGGGAGGTGAGAGAGTCAACATGGAACGAATTATACATTTTCATTTTGTGTTTGTTTTTCAGTGGTTTGAGACTTTGGGGATTTCAAACTTTCATAGCAGTAACTCAGCTCAATATTATAGCATGCATCACCTTGGAAAAGCAATTGCAAAATGCTTGTTTGTATTCTCTTTGTGCACTGAGTAGGCAGGAATCATTCCCTTCAAACATCATTTACAACTCAGTGTAATGAGCACATGTAGTCAGCAAGGCTTTTAAAAGTTAATGAGAAACAGAAAACTTTAGGGGGTTGTTTCTCAATATGTTCAGCATCCACAACTTGGTCTGTGGTTTAAAAAGAGCCCTTCTGACCTGAGAGTGGATTTCATTTTCAGGACAATGGACTGAAAACAAAAACATTTATCTCAGTTTAACATAATTAGAGAGAAAGCAAAGGAGGAAATGAAAGAAGGAAAAAGAAAAATCATGAAAGGAAAAAGAAGGAAAATACAACACAGTTCTTCTGTGAAAGCTACAGAACAAGGAAACAATCTTATCCTGAGTGAAAATGCTCAAAAAGCAGTCCAGTTAGTTATTCCCAATAACTACCCAGGTAGTTATTGGGAAGACAACATAGGATAAAGGATAGCAAGGTAAAACAAACCTCCTTTCACTTTACTGCTTTTATTTTAACATTCAAAGGAGGGGAAAGGGAGGGAAGGTTTTTGAAATGATTAATTGGGAAAATAGAATTAAAGTTTCTTTGCAGAGCTTGGTCAAGGACAGGTGGAAACTCCATCTCTGCTAATTCATTAAAGAATATAAGTGGCATGAAATGTCAAGAACAGCAAATTAGAAACCTGTTGTTTGCCTTGACTTTGGAGTGCCCAGTCCCCACAGCCTTGACAATTTAATGAACTTCTCTGAGAATCAGTATCATTGGCTATAAAGGGAAAGACTCAGAAGAAAGGTCACCCCCACCCCAAAATTTAAATTTTAAATTTAATTTCATTAGAGGTACTGAAGTTTGGAGCTTTTGAAGCTATTTTTTTATATAAAAAGGCAACGAGAAATCTGAAGATTAAGAACTTTTTGTGTTATCCTTTTAAAATCCCCAAAAGTTTATAATAATCTGATTACCTTAATTTTCCATTTTTCTGTAGTCCTTGGATATATTCATTCTCAGAGAGTACTTGACATTCTCTCATACCTAATTTTCCATGCATTATTTGAAGAACTAACATTATAATGGGAGAACAGAGAATTGTAGACTAGAACTAAATACATGCAGAACAATCCCTAGTGACTAACAGCACTTTATTTATATATTATAGTCAGCAAATGGACCACTTTGATATTTCAACACATTTGGAAAACATAGTTTACATTATAACATCACTATACTGTAAAGTTGTAGCTCACCTAAGTCAGGGACCTCAGGAGGCCAACTGAGGAAGAAGTTCCGAGAAACAGTTATCCTGGACTGCATTCCTGCAGCCCGAGAAATGTTGCTCCGACATCCTGCAATCATGCTTCACTGGAGACCAGAACAGGCCTCAGTCTCCCTGGAGATGCTCTTACTGATACCAGTCACAGGTCCTAGTTTCCCTCAAGATGCTTCTACTGATACCAGCCACAGACCCACCTACGCCCATTCCCCAATCTCCTTGCCCCTACTTCCTTGTAAACTCACTTCCTTGTGTACCTGGGTATAAAACTGCCATTTAAAAAAAAAAAAACTAGGAGCCGGGCATGGTGGCGCACGCCTTTAATCCTAGCACTTGGGAGGCAGAGACAGGCGGATCTCTGTGAGTTCAAGGCCAGCCTGGTCTACAGAGTGAGCTCCAGGCTAGCTGGGACTAAAGGGAGACACTGTCTCAAAAAAAAAAAATAAATAATAATAATAATAATAATAATAATAATAATAATAATAAAAACTGCCATTTGGGGTACATTCTGATGCTGGTCATCCTAATCCCGACACAGCAGGCCCGCCACCATGCCTGAAATAAACCTGACTTCCTTCTCATCAGAGTCCTGACTCTTTCACCCTCTGTGCCAAGTCTCCCCTCAAGATGAACCTAACATATACAAGGAGATTTATCTTCCAAATTAATTCCAAGATAGTAATAAAACCAGAAGATTTGTATTCCTGGATAGTTTTCATTCCATTCTTCATGCCTAAGAAAGTATAATTTTGAGTTTAAATCTAGAATCCAAGGATGAACAAAACAAGATCTGTGATGAAATTTACCTCATATGTAAAACTTACATTAACATCTGTTAATATAAAAAACACAGTACTCACCTCAAAGATAATAAGGGACAGTTGATTCTGGAGCCAACTCTGAGTGACCATGCCCTAAAACCAGATTCAGTTTACCCCCCAAATACCATGTTCCAATCAGGTAACATTCTTATGAAATTTTTGTAGTACACACAAGTAAAATCATAAATCAAGACACTTGTTAAATGTGTCAATGGAGACATTAAGTGGGGGAGTTGTAGCAAAGTGGAAAACCTCTACAGGCCTCAGAAGTTGTCTGATGACATTCCTAACCTTTGGATTTGTGGAAGCTAGAAGTGCATTTGAACATTCCAAAGGGATTACCTGGAAGTCACAAGAATGTTAGGTCACACGCTACTCACAGAGATGGGAAACAAATGTCTATTTAGGGACTAAATTAGACCAAGATCATTTGGCTCTGGGGATCTAAAACCTTCCAATTCTCCACAATCATTAAAGTTCTAATCAGCCAATCAACCTTGCAGATGGCTTTTAGGGCAATGAACTTCAGTTTACACAATCACATTGCAAAACAAAACAAAATGGTAACTAGAAATATTCAAAAGGCTTTTGTGACAATAAAACAAGGCCAAATAAAACTATCAATACAGCATGTGCACACACTTGAAAGTTTCTATCCTGAATCTTCAAAGCCAGTCTCTGACCAGGAAACTTCTTTCACTCTCATTTTTTTTCCTTGAGTCCAAACTACATGTCTCACTAAATGCCAAAAATACATTCAAGCAAAAAATGAAATATTTTACAGTTGGGGGCACCAAAGCCTTTATTCCACAGGTAGCAGGAAGGTTGCATAGAGCTGTTGTAGACTACTAAATTCAGTGTTAATAGGAAATGACTTTCCAAATATTCTAACCACAGAGACAATCTACGTTGTTTTTTTTTTTTTTTTTCAAATCCAAAAAACAGAGTTTGGATTAGAAGACAACTTTTCTACCTTTCAGTTTAATCTATTTCTATGTGTATGTTCATTTCCATCAGTAGAGCACTGCTTGAAAAACACCTAGAACCAAGTCAAGTACTTTTCCTCAGGATCAAATCCTGTGCCCTGCATTTCTATTTGGAGAACTCCCTTGAGCAACACCTTTCACCTTTTTGTTCTTTTCCTTCCCATTCCCAGGGGAAAGTGAGGAGCTAACTGATGAGTTTGGAAATGAATGATTAGCATTGCCTAAACCTCTTATCTCCTCTCCATTTTAGGAACCAGAGTATTGTCAGATGAAGCAGTTAACAGTGCAGGGTGTGCCTACAGGGTGGAACATTAGAGTATAGAGTTGCCTGTGACAAGATAAGCAACTTTTCTTCAGTCCATTTAGTCAACTAAATTCTTACCTGCCTTAATATTAAGATAATTATTTGATGTACATCTCTCTTTTTCATCTGTCTCTAGACTATTTTATTTTCATCTTCATGAAAGTTGCCCTAAATGCTATGGATTTTAATTTTATAATCTATGCCTAATACCCAAGCTTATTTCTTTTTAAATACTATTAAAGATACTACACTACATCTTGGTCAGCTTTCTATCACTGCAATTATTTAAGGTAACCAGCTAATTAAGAGGAAATATTAGAGCTGATTCAGGGTTTTAGAAGTTTCTTTGTGTGGTTGGCCCAGGTGCTTTGCGTTTGGGGTTTCGTATCAAGGCAGGAGTGCAAGACAAAGCGAAACTATTTGATTCATGGGAAGTGACAAAAAGGAAGAGATTAGCATCACAATCCTCTTCAAGGCCAGTTTCCTAAAAGTATCCCATTAAACCCAGTCTCTTAAAGGTTCTATCTACTACTTCCCATCAGTGTCCTGGTCTAAGAAGCAATCCTTTAACACATAGACATTTGGGTGACATTTCAGATCTAAAGTGCAGGAATATATAAGAATCAAATTTCATGAAACTTTGTCTCCATAATCAAATCTCATATCTGTAATGGAAAGGAAGCTCCTGTCCATGTGTCTGCTGCCACCCCTTCTCATCCTGTTAGACTAACAATCCTCTGTATTGCAGTGCTGCTTGTTATCTTTGGTAGATTAAACACCAGCTATGTAACCTTGGCAACAATAACTTTTCTTTGATCCTCCTATCTTATATCTGACAGTAGTAACAGTGGTTACACTTAAGAGAATTTGACTGCTTACTGGAATGTTGTAAGGAAAGAAAGATAAGTTAGTTTTTTTTTTTAGCTTCTATATGGTCTCAGGTGAATGAAAAACATCTTAAGAAAAAAGTAAACAAAAATTTATTATCATGTATATTTCACATACAGATGGGAAATTCTCAGGGGATGAGTAGTTCACGAAGCATTATGTTTGAATCCTAACTTATATAGTAGTGTTGACAAAGAACAAAATGTTTTTAAAATGAGAAGACAAGAGAAAATACTGTGAGTCTCTATGGGTGGCAACTTGTGTGAAACAAACACATATCAGATAGACTACTTAGAAAAATCTTACCAACGTATATTCCTCTGGTATCATGCAGTGTGGCACTATTCCTAGGAAGTTGTGAACAAATGTGTACTCACTTCGGATAGAGAACCAATGTGAGACCACAGCAAGCATGCCACCAAAGTCCAACTTGCTGAACCAATGATTATGAGAAAGTTATTTACGGGAATCTGGGTGAGGCATTACTTACAGAAGAAATTATTTAAAGACAGCTATATCACCCAAAACCCACCCCATCATGAGTGATATCCCCCAAAGCTAGAGGCCTGGAGTGCACAGCACAGCTTGCAAGAGGCTCAACTGGCTGCAGATTGTTTCTCAGAAGACTTTATGGTTTATAAATGCTCAGTTCTACAGTGCTTCATATGTGTTCTGGCCTCGCACAATGTGAACAACAATGGTGTTTCATTTTATGTGAGTATTGTTGGCAGCCTACCACACAATGTGTGCTGTACCACGCCCTAAGATGGCGCCGACTTCCTGAGTCACTACAAGCCGTTTCCCGCCGTTGCCTTTGCATTGGAGAAACTGCGCATGACTACTACTCTCCGAGCCCATGCTCTCTGAGCCCGGGCTGAGCCCACGCCTTGAGCATGCTAATGAGGCATCAGGGCACTGCACCAATCCAGAGCATACACGAGCCCTCTAGACTGCTATATAAGCAGTGCTTCTGCCCCATTTCGGGGTCCTTCTCACAAAAGAGCTGTGCACAATAAATATTACCACAGAAGAATCCTGTTGTCCGCGTGAAGTTCTTGCCGGCGAGACTACAGCACGGGACAAGTGGTGCTGAGAGCCCGGGCCCGGGAACCTGACATCGTCGCTGGCGCCGAGAGGACCCTTCGACTTCTGAAGAGGGTTCAGAACTGTGGCCAGGTAAGTTTTTCTTTAAGTTAAGTTCTGAGAGATATGCTTTTCTCTGACGATCTAGAGGGATTGGAAGCTTGCCTAATTATTTTATTGGCTGTTGTAATTGATCAAAACTGTAAAAAAGAAATTAGGGAAGGACAACAAGCCCTTGCGGACCTTCAGGAAAGCATGTCAGAAACAGAACGGAGTGAAAGGTTAGATGCGCATTCAAAGAAAAAAGAGGATGCTAGCGAGATTATTAATAAAGGTACCTTATACCCATTTAGAGACCTACAAGCCCTGACATTAAATGATTCAGATTCTAATGAAAAATTACCGCTATCTGAGGAGGAGGAATTAGAGGAGGAAGCAGCCCGGTACAAAAATGAACACTTTCGCCCCGCCCGGCGAAAGAAAAGGTTAAAACTGAAAGTAAACAGGTCCCATAGCTTTCCCGCTCCCCTGCCTTCGGCTCCTCTGCCTTATGCATCTGGGAAATGCTCCACCTCCTTTTGTTCCCCGGAGGCGCGACATGCCATGAGGCAAATGTTCCCAATCTGCGTTTGTGTAGTTTGGTGCTTTGTTCAAAGTTAAGTGTTTTCAAAAAAGTATGTTTTGCATGTATTTTTTTACAGTCTTAAATTTTGACTGCTGAGAAGTTTCTATTGTACAAAACTTCATTTAAAAGGTTTTTCTACTGAATCCAGGGTATTCTGAAGATCGAAGCCTGTGTGTAAATGCTACCAAATGGCAAAAACCAACAATAAACCATTTGATTTTTACTTTTTTTCTAAATATCAATGCTTAACCAGAGCTATTTCAATTAATTTGTCAGTAGAGATTTAAAAACAGCTACCCATTTATTCCAGGAGTTAAAAACATAACCATATTCAATGAACCTGCAAGTTAAGTGTTAAAAATATGCTCTGTGACTCTGTACTACTAGTATTAGAACTAAAAAATCTTCCATGCAGCAAATGCTTAATGCTTTCCATAAATGTGGATTTGTCTGCCTTTATGTAATCTGTATTATATAGAGAAGGGAAAAAGTGTTGCTGCAACCTAATTGGTCACCCTTCTGTACTGGCCGGAGGGAAACAGCTTTGCCCCCTTGGACAGGATGCCAGTCACGGGGAGTACGCTGGACAATTAACGGCCTTTTTACCTTTTGGAATACTTCTACTACATTTGAACTATGGCAGCTAGCCCAGCTTGGCTGTGAGTGGAAATATTCTGGCCTATGTGTGACCAGCATCCAATATCAAAACTTCACAAGGGCAGCAAATTTGTCTAACCAATTGTCTAGATATCTTTTAGGTAATTGGACTGGAGAATTTGACAGCTTGATGAACCAACTTCGTATGGCTATTGTCACCATGAACTCGACTAGAGTGGACGCCTCCCTTGCTGAAGGACTGGCCTCCTGGATTACTGCTGCCGTCTCACACTTCAAAGAATGGGCAGGGGTGGCAGGGTTTGGCCTATTTCTATGTGGAGGGATTATAATTATGCTCTGGATTATGTGTAGGCTCCGTGCCCAGCATCAGCGCGATAAAGTAGTCATTGCACAGGCCCTTGCGGCTTTGGAAGCAGGCTCCTCCCCAAACATTTGGCTTAGTATGCTGGAGAAGTAGTCAATGACGGGTAAGACCTGCTGCAAGTATTACCAACCTAAGACAGGGAACAGACCAAAAGCTGTCTGTCCACCCCATGACGGGTAAGGAATACCTCTGCAGAGGCAACCTAAGACAGGCATTCTCCCAGCCAATTTTAATAGAGTCTCTGACAGGTCATGTCGCCCCTGAACAGTCAGCTGCGGCCCAGAGACCTTGCTCTATTAAAACAGAAAGGGGGAACTGTTGGCAGCCTACCACACAAACAATGTGTGCTGTACCACGCCCTAAGATGGCGCCGACTTCCTGAGTCACTACAAGCCGTTTCCCGCCATTGCCTTTGCATTGGAGAAACTGCGCATGACTACTACTCTCCGAGCCCATGCTCTCTGAGCCTGGGCTGAGCCCACGCCTTGAGCATGCTAATGAGGCATCAGGGCACTGCACCAATCCAGAGCATACATGAGCCCTCTAGACTGCTATATAAGCAGTGCTTCTGCCCCATTTCGGGGTCCTTCTCACAAAAGAGCTGTGCACAATAAATACTGCTGCAGAAGAATCCTGTTGTCCGCGTGAAGTTCTTGCCGGGGTTCTTGCCGGCGAGACTGCTGCACGTGACAAGTATTACTTTAATATTACTTTCACTGCATCCAATTTCTGCCTCTTTAGTTAGCTGCTCCTTTTATTCTGCTTACATTGTACTTGATACAGGACATTTTGCATCAATTTTCACAAGATGCCTTGCTCATATAATTGTGTTCTCAGTGGTCTGTGAGTTCCTGAATAAATGTAATGAGTCTTACACATCTGTAACTCTACCTTCCAATGTAAGCCGGGCAAATAACATAAGCTTAGTAAATATTTAGTAAACTGATAGATTTAATAAAAAACAAATAGTAATTGAAGAAGTCATCTAAAAGAACATATAAATTTGTAAGTAAATGTTACATGAGGAGGCTTGTTTTTACATAGGCATTTTAAGAAAATTATTGCAGAAAGAGTGAAACATGTTTGAAACCACTCAGATTGCTTTCTTTAAAAAAATGACTCTGGAGAAACAAATTCTATTTTTGCAAAAAGGAGCAAATTAGGGTGTGTCTCATTCTACAGACAATACTCCTATTAAAGTATGAGAACTTCCTAAAGATGATGTCTTCAAAAAAGACTGCACTCATTAAGATGTTAAAATTTCTTCATGCTTCTTGTGTACATCACATAACATGAATCAGGTTAAACATATCACCTTATATAGTTATTTTTGTGATGAAAATGTTCAAAACCCTTTCTTTTGAATTTTTGGGAATGTACAGTGTGTTGTTATCTATAGTTACCCTACTGCCTAATAGTACCTCAAAAATTCTTATTCCTATGTTACTACAGCAGTGACGGTTGCTCAGTCTTTTATTCTTCCCAGTCCCTGGCATTCATCATCTTTCTTCAGCTTCTATGAGATCAACTTGTTTAGATTGCAGTTATAATGGATCATGTGCTTACCTTTATGAACCTGGCTTATTTCACTTAGCAACCTTCACATTCGTCCATGTTGCTGAAAAAGAATGAACTGTCTTCTTTTTAGGGCTGAAGTGTTCCACTATGTGCATGTTCTATGTATAATAATCCATTCATCACTTTGTGAAGGCTTCACAGTTTTCCAGTTCCTAACTGACTAGAATAATGCTATAATACCTCCTATGTTGATCTGGGTTCGCTAGAGGAAGAGAAGAAATGGAATTAAAATTAATATACATTACAATGGAATGAATAGTTTGACTGGAACATATGCTTTGGTTAGGTCAACAATGGTAGTTTTTACACTGGAGAGGCTGAGAACTAGTTGCTGCCCAGTCAACAAGGCAGAAGCCTCAACATCCCCTTTCTGGCACTGATGGCCTGGAAGATTCTTAGAGAGCCTTTGGCTTTCTAAATTCAAGATAAACTTGAATTTATCTTCTAATGTGATCTAAAATTCCATGTTCCAATGTGGCAGCAGTTTTATAGTATCAGAATAAAGAAAGTCATAAATCAGTGAGCTTTTAAATAGATTGGTTGAAACATCAGATAAGCAGCTTACAGAAAAGAGGGGATCTCAGCTATAGGCTGCAGACACTATCTAGACCGCATGCTTAGCCTTCTGGTTGGTAGAAGCTAGTATTCTGTTAAATTAGTATATCTCAAAGGGTTTTACCTGTTAGTCTCAAGGATATTATATCAGATATATAGCTAGGAAAGGAATGACTATTAAGGGGGCTAATGATAGTCTAAGATAAATTGTAATTAGAATCTGGACCTGGAACATTCCAACGTCTCCACAATTATTGAAGTTCTGATTAGTAAGTTAGCCTTGCAGAAGGTTAAATGGGAGGTACAGTTCTTCCTAGGAACTTTCTTCCACAGTCTTCCTGCTAAAGATAGTTATAGACCATGGTCACAATATCACAGCATTTTTAACTTGTCCTTACTTACTCTTGCCTATTTTAAACCATCACATGTTTCTACTTACCTATCTCTTTCTGTCAGTTTGGAGAACCTGTTTTTATACTGCTTGCAAAACAGTTCTCCTGTTTGTTTTTCCCTCAACTTTTTTTTTATATTTGTGACTATCTTTACCTCTTTCTATATCATAGCTTTGTAGTATTCTTTTTGGCATTTCCACCTTCTGTACTGTAAATGTCTCATGCTACTCTCTCATGGCTACGAGGTTTCAGGAGATGAGTCTGCTATCAACCAAATTAGGATACAATATGTATTCTCTGCCTCTTTTCTCTTGCAGCTTTGTAGATACGTTCTTTATCTTTCACCTCTAAGAGCTTTGTTATAAGATAACTTGAGGTAGAGTGACTTGAGTTTAATCTGATTGGTAAATTTTGCCCTTTTTGTATTTGGAGTGTTAAATCCTTCTCTAGGTCTGGACATATTTCTGTTATTGTTTATTTAATATGTTTTCTACCCCACTGGCATTCTTGTGTCATTGTTGAATCCTAGTGACCATATCCTAGCTTTATAAACGCTATCCAAAGTTCCTCATTCTTTATTCTTTTGAAACCTCCAGGCTACTTTCAAACAGACTGATTTTGAATCATGTCTTTTATTTACTCAAACTTCTAGCTATTGATGTCTGCTATCTCATTTTTAACCTTGCTTGAGTGTTTTTAGGCTCAATAATTTCTAGTCAATTCTTTTTATTTTATTATTATTATTATTATTATTATTTTTTTTTTTTTGGTCTTTTTAAGACAGCGTCTTCCTGTTGCTCTGGCTGGCCTCGAACTCACAGAGATCCGCATGCCTCTGCCTCCCAAGTGCTAGGATTAAAGGCGTGCGCCACCACGCCCGGCATTTATTTATTTCTGTATGTGTATCAATGTACTATCTGCATGCAAGTCTGTGCACCCGTGCCGTGCAACGCAGCGGAGGTCAGAAGAGGGTGTCGGACTCCCCCGGAACTGGAGTTCTCCTGGAATTGGAGTTCCAGATGGTTCTCGGCTGCTATGTGGGTACTGGGGATCGAACCCTGGTCCTCTGCAAGAGCGGTCGGCGCTCTTAACCGCTAGGCCATCTCTCCAGCCCTCAATTCTTTTTAAAAAACATTTCATCCCTGTCTTTGTTAGATATCTCAGTAAGGGTATCAGAATACTTGTCTGCATTTTCTTCAAACTCATTGTTTCCTCTCAACAGCAGTTTGAAAGTTTCCTTAGAGTTCTCCCTTCATATAACCATCTGACCAATTTCTGGCATCTCATTTTCCTTGTTAAGTGATGCCATGATTTCCTGACAGCTCTGGATGCTGGACGCAGGGATTGAAATATTGGTTTTTTTTTCAATCCAGTCTTACTAATCTTTATATGTGGCTTTCCAGAAATTCAGTGCAAGTTATTTCTTTTCTCTGAGACTGAATTTTTTTTTCCAAAAGAGACCATGAATGGACCAGTTCCAGACTCTGATAGCATGCTGGTGGTCATCAATAGCAGCAAACTGTTTTTCCAAAATCATCACAAAGCTGGGGAAGGATGAAGATCCTTGCTGTTATGGGTTACCAATTGATGAAATGGACTCATGTCCCAAAACCACAGCAACAAGTGACAGGTGATGGTGCCTGTATTAGAAGTCCAATACACTGGAGCCATAGGTCTTCTCCTGGTATCAGGGCTATTACAGAGTCTCTGTCACAGTTAATCCTCATTTCACTAAATTTGTGAAAGTTTGATGCATGTACAGCTGTTCAGATCAGTGTGTACATGGAGATTCAGTCACTATGGGAACATTCTTACCAACTTGTTTCTCTCATACATGTATGTGCACAGACACACATACAGAGAGAGAGAGAGAGAGAGAGAGAGAGAGAGAGAGAGAGAATCATATTTCTGGAAACAATAAATAAAAATAGTCATATTGTGGATATGAGATGTTCCTTTAATAGTTCTAAGAGAATTGACATAATTCTGGCTTTAATTTATATCCTTTATTCACCTAGTTTCTATTTGGCCTTTATGAATGCTAGACTTTTCTAATACCACACTGGATGTTGAGAAATTTAACTTCTTAATGTGAAGGTCATTGTTAGCCACTACAGTTATTATTGATTATCAGTCTTCAATGACTCATGGTAAACAATTATAAAATACTTACATAATTCCAGTTACATATTTCTGGAGTTAAGTTTATATGATGTATAAACTCTGCCCTCCTATATATTTACTAATACCTGCAAGCTGTGTGACTGTTGGTCTACAGAATTATTTTCAACCAGATTAACTTTGACAGACTTTGTCTTTCTCTTATTTACCTGCAGAATTAAATGAGTTCTACCTGACTGTTGCTTTCATCAAGAAGAGTAAAATTCTGTCCTTTACAAGGACAAAAAAACAAAACAAAACAGGGATCCTGGCCACTTTTTTTCACCCCATCCCATAATACCACAGCCAGAATTCATGCTAAATAAAACCCTAGAATTCAGTTACTCTGTACCCACAAATATGAAGACTACACATATTCCATCTTACCTTGGTTTTGATCCACTTCAACTTCAAACATTTGGACTCCCTTTATCATATGACATGGTCACTAGACTAATTAAACTGCTTTGATTAAAAATAAGGCATTAACATATATGGTAGAATAGATGAAATCTGTTGGGAGGAATATGTGGTGTTCAGATAAAGGAAGGGGTCTAAATATGATTAAGATATATTGTATGAACTACACAAAAATTCAGTTTAAAAAAGTCAGGCATGATGGCACATGCTTTTAATCCCAGCACTCAGGAAATAGAGGAAGTAGATGTCTGTGAGATCAAGGCCAGTCTGGTCTACATTCAAAGTTCCATGAAATCTGGGATCACAGGGCACCTCCGTGTCAAAAAATTCAATAAAAATATGCATTACAACATCAGATGAACACATATATGGTTTGTTAAATTATATTACTACCCCCTAAAGACTAATGCAACAGATTGAGAGATGTCAGATCTTAAGTATTAATTGTTTTATTATGAAGACTTTTGAAATTTATATTTAAAAATTTTTATTTCTTTATAGTATAGCCCATTCATTTATGGTAAAACAAATACTTTTTTTTTTTTTTTGGTCTTTTTGAGACAGGGTCTCCTTGTAGCCCCAGCTGTCCTGGAACTCACCTTGTAGACCAGGCTGGCCTTGAACTCACAAAGATCTTCCTGTCAACAAATACTTTTTCTATGAAGATCTTCATGGTGGCTTCTACAACCTATCTTCCTAAATTTGAGGGGGGGGCATTATTTTAATTTACTTGAATCATTTAACTAACAGTTTGCTGTAAATAAGTTGCTATGTTGAGTATCTCTGAAAATCATATCAATGTAACCATTCCTTTGCATTGCAGAATGTATTTATATGATATAATTCAATATCAATCACAGTCGAATGAAGTCTTTCTGCTTATTATAATTGTTGTGCAGAGCAAATTACTTCAGAGAAAATAACAAATATTACTCTGTTGCTGTGGGCTGTGAAGTAGCTTGGCTGGATGGTTCTGTCCTGTTGTCTTCCTTTAAGTTACAATCAGACTGTCAGCTGAGTCTGTCTACTTGTATAATTGGCTAATTCAAATCACTAGGAAGTTGTTACCAGTTGTGAACAAGAGACTTGCGGCTTTTTCCATGTGAATCTCGTCATTGGGGTTCTTGAGTGTTCTTACCATGTGGTGCTTAGCTTTTTCCTAGAATGTGATCCAAAAGAATCTGACAGAGTATCTGGGTTATTAGAACATGATCTTGAAAGCTCGTTTTTTTCCTTATTTCTTTGTACATACAGTGCAGAAGTAAATTGTATACATTGATTAATATACATTGATATACAAGAATATACATTGATGAGTGTAGACAGTGTGATGTGTGTCTACGCATACATTTTTAAAGCTAAAATTCCTAAAAGTATCATTTAATGCCAGATGTGGTGGTGCATACCTTTAATCCTAGCACTTGGGAGGCAGAGGAAGGAAGATATTTGTGAGTTCATGGCCAGCCTGGTCTACAGAGTGAATTTCAGGATAGCTGGGGCTTTAGGGAGACCTTGTCTGGGAAAGAACCACCCCCACAAGAAGTATGATTAAAAAATAGTTTCTACTTTACTCTTATAGCAAATTCACATCTCATGTCTATTACATACCATCTTCATGTTAAATTAAGACATTGTAGTCCTTAATCTTTTTCTTCTCTATGCCATGATCATAGAAAGACTAACTTTGCTTAAAGCATTTTAATTGTCTGGATTTGAGTCTGAAGATTAATTCCAATGACCACATAGTTTCCACCCAAAATATAGTTTGTCAGTTTAATTAATTCTTTTAGCCTAGACTTTCACTACATTAAATAAATGCTAGTGAACTAAGCAATTAATTCATGTTCCAAAGGTGACTTATTTACTTGTAAAGAGTAGCTTAGAAACCAGGAGATTTAGACTCTAAAATATTTGTTCTGTACTCTATACTAATACTCTAATACAAATCACACAAGGATATTGTACACACCCAGAATCTGAGTCAGTAGAGCTAAAGTAGGGATGAGATTCTTCTGTATTTCTTTAAGGTTTAAGGTTTTGGTGGCCCCATGGCTGGTCAATCCACATGTTAAGTGGCACTGTTGCACCTAGGGGTCCTTTAAAGGAGTTTTTATCTTAACAATGTTTGGTTGTTAAATGTTATTAGGAATTTTGGACTTTCAGGTTTATAATTACCTCATATCATAGTAAAAAATAATCTACTATGTATTCCTTAGGAAATTTCAACCACCCTCTTTCTTTAAATATCTTTTCACTAGAAATAATTCCTATATAACTTCATTTTCTGTTTTTAAGAAGAAAGATGGTTTGTAGTGATAGATGTATTAATCTTCAGTAAATGTCTTTCAAATGATAAGATTATGATTTCACTCATATACATTTATTTTGACTTAGCCCCTGCTTTTCCTTCCTCACTGAAACATCTTGGGATGTAATTATTTCAAACATTTTTTTTTTTACTTTATTTGTACCTGCCCTTTGACGCTTGAATATTTACTGACTCTTGTTCACCCCATGCCATGGGGAGATACTATTGTTGAGGTCACTTAGATATTTTATTTTAATCCAATCTACTATTTTTCTCTTTATAAGTATATTTCTGTTTAGGGCTATTGGTAACAGAGTACATTCTAGTTTGAGAAATTTCCTTACATTCATATGAATTAAAGTAAATTTTTGAAAACTCCATGAATCAAAATTCTTGGTTATAACTAACAAACTCTGACTGCTGACCTAGGGGGAAATGTTTGGTCTGTTACAAACATTTGAATAAGGAATAGGCTCTTAGAAGGAGGAATAATCAGTCCTACAGACCATAAAACTGCTCTCTTGTTTTGTTACCTCAATTAAACCATACAATTGGCATGCATGATTTTTTCAGTGAATCATGATAATGATGACGATTTTTGGGATAGTGCCAGCTCCCCACTAAGTCTACCTTCAATTGGAAAATATCCCATATAATGACGTCAAGATAATAAAAATAGGCAGAAAGAATACACGGTGTTGGATCAAAGGAATACAAAAATTTCCGCTATGTTCAAAGTAGCCAGAGACCCAAAATGGCAGTCTGACCTGTCAATGGTCTCAGATTGTTTGGAGTTGGAGTCTTGTCCTCATACTCATGTGGCACTGGTTTAAGATACTTCATTTTTCTCAGTTTACTGCCTCTCTATAGAATACTTTTCCTAAATGTAGGGCAAGAAGCTGAGCAGCTTTGATTAAAAAAGAGATACCATAATCCACTCATTTTGCATAAGAACCCGTTTAACTGAAGAAATTGACAGTATTCACAGCTATATTTTCAAATATAAGTAATAGGATGAATTACTACTAGGGGAGAAATAGAGTTGGCTGAATGACTAATTGAAAAGAGCTATTCATAGGCAGGTTTCAATAACGCCTGAAGGAAATTTGAAGGCAAATTAAATAGTGATTTTTGAGAAACAACCCAAGTACCCATCAAAATATATTATACTAATTTGAAGTATGATGTTTTTTTCTATATCATGTAATAAACTCACTAATCCTGAGGTTAAAAGCATAGTTATCCTAAGACTGTTTCATGTTAGATACAAGCTACATATTTGGCAGTCTGCAAGCTACCCTGCTTTCTGTCAAGTAATCTAAAAATTCAGAAGATCAAACCTGCATGCAGACAGTACATTCATACACATACAGAAATAAATAAAAAATTTAAAAAAATTCAGAAGATCTCCTGTCTACTCTGGTTTGATAATTAACTCAAATCACTCACCAACCTTGAGAAAATCCTATCCTTATGACTAAACTTTTACTATAACAAAAAAGACATCAAAAACTAACTAAAGAGAGAGAAACACATAAGCAAGGCTTGAAAAAATTTGGCATGAGAAGCTATCGTCCTCCAGACAATGGAGCCAAAGAAGCTCACCCACACCGTCTTTAGAGTTTTCATTCAGTGTTTCATTGTGTAGTCACTACTGACTGAATCAATGCCTAGAAGAATGAGCTTTATTTCCAGCTCCCTGGGGACTGGCTGATTTTTAATAGATCAAACTCTTTTTTTTTTTATGTGTATGAATGTACTGTCTGCATGTAGGTTTGTGCACTCGTGTCGTGCAATGCCTCGGAGGTCAGAAGAGGGTGTCAGATTCCCCTGGAACTGGAGTTAAAGACGATTCTCAGCCACCATTTGGTTGCTGGGAATCGAATCCGAGTCCTCTGCAAGAGCAGTCGGCGCTCTTAACCACTAGGCCATCTCTCCAGCCCCGAATAGATCAAACTCTTAATTCTCCAATCACAGCTGTCTTTCTGGAATGATTAGCTACTGATCACTAACACTAGCCATGTTAATATCAACCTTGAAGGTCGCAGCTTAAATCACCTAACTAGAATAAAAACTGACCCTTGCCATCTTAGAGCTTACCAAGATACCCTAATCTTTCAGAAAATGATGAAGTTTTCAAAGTGCTTTCCAGGAACAAGGAGCAGAAGCCAGAGAAGTCCTTTATTACATACATATATGCTGGATTTAACATTGTGTATATTTCCATGAAGTAAGCAATAGCTCCAATGTTCTTGAAGAAGAAAGAACAAAAAAGAAACTGAATGGATCTTTGTATCTTCTCCACATACTACATGTTCTCTATTGAGACTGAAAGACCCCCCAGAAACTGGAGTGGCTCTCACTCAAATCTCGGGATAGAACGACTCCCAAAAATCAGCCAAGACTATTCTCACTGCAATTACACGAGGTTTAT
>VZQC01007749.1:0-15550 GCA_009823505.1 Rhizomys pruinosus | reverse complement strand
AAAAAAAAAAAAAAAAAAAAAAAATGGATGCTCTAACCCACATGCAGGAAATACACTCATATACATAAAATTAAAATAAAATTATACCTTTTTTCAGTATTTTTTAATGTTTAGGAATTCATATTTAACTCCTTTTATTTTATATTACTCTAGAATATGAATACATACTTTCCACTCATATACAGTAATTACAGAGTCTGAAAGTAAGTGGTGGATCGAATCTAGAGCCCATTAAGAGATTTACATTGTAACAACATAATTGCTTTCAGGTAAACGGAAATATAACAGTAATGTTGTTCAGCTTGCCTTTCATCTGAGGATTTGGTGTTAGCATCCACAAATGAGGGAGACCGTTTGCTGCTTGTTTTTCTGGGACTGTGTTACTTCACTTAGCATAATATCTTCCAATTCCTTCCATTTACCTGCAATAGATAAATAGATCATCTTTCTTTACCTCTCAATAGGACTCCACATTTTTGTCATCCACTGGTCAGTTGAGGGGCACTTGGGTTAATTTCAGTTCTTTGTTATTGTGAAGAGAGCTGCAATAAGCATGGATGTGCATGTATCTTTGCAGTAGGATGAGTCTTGTGGGTATATGCCCAGGAATGGTATGACTGGATCAGGTTGGCAGGCTCATTTTGAGTCTTTTAAGGGTTCTCCACACTGCTTTCCATAATGGTTGTACAAGCATTTGGTGTCTTTTGTGTTCTTGATCTTAGACAGTCATATCGGACTGAAATGATATCTGAGAGTGGTTTTAATTTGCATTTCCTTAATTATTAATGCTGTTGAACACTTTTTAAGATGTTTCTCAGACATTTTTAATTCCTCACTGGTGAAATCTCTGTTTAGCTCTTTACTCCATCTTTTGAGTAGGTCATTTGTTTTCTTACTTCTTTGTTTTTTTGAGTAGTCTATATATTCTTGACATTAATGCTCTGTCAGATGAATCCCTGGTAAAGATTCCTTCACACTCTGTGGGTTTTCTCTTAGCTTCCTTGATTGTTCCTTTTGCTGTACAGAAGGTTTTGAGTTTGATGACATCCCAATTAGTTCTTAAAAATAAGGCTGAGAGTGATTGAGGGAGACAGACACATGTCATCCATCTATCTCTGGCCTCCGCAGGTACATGCATGGATACATGTGCATACATACACACAGGCAGGCATGAAATACTGTTATTTTAAAAGTGGTGGTACACGTCTGTAATCCTAGCACTTGGGAGGCAGAGGCAGGTGGATCTCTGTGAGTTCCAGGACAGCTGGGGCTACAGGGAGACCCTGTCCCCCCAAAAAAAGATTTTAAATACATACACCCACTATTATCTGTTGGAACCTTCATGGAGAAATCTTCTATTAACTGATAATAATTTGAAATAGTTATAGAAGTTATTACAGAATATCATATCTAACTTTGATTTATTGTTATGACTTAATATGTCATTTGAAAAATAGTTGAGGAAGCTTATCAGACCTGTAAAGACAGTTGTTACTCTCAGATATTTGAGAAAATATTATGTGGAGGAAGAATCCAATTTATTTTCAATAGGTGATGCAAAATAAAGCCCAAGTTATTCTGCCTAATTGCAGTCCACTTTGCTATACGATAACTACCACCCAGACCTTGAAAGCAAATGAATAGTTTTAAATGAATGCTGGCAGGGAAATGATATAACACTTCTACTCCAATCACAGTAAGGAATTTGTCATAGACTAAACCATATTTACTAAATATGGAACAGTAGTGACTATTACAAACACAACAGTTGTTCCTTGAGACTGTTCAGAGATTCAAAGTGATTAAGAATAACCATTGAATGCTGCATGTGGTGGTGCACACCTTTAACCTCAGGCTTCAGGAGGCAGAGGCAAGTGGATCTTGGCCAGATATCTGCCACCTGGGGCCATCCATTTCATGGTTTCTAGGCAGGCTGGGAGTAGGGAGATCCAAAAAAAAAAAAAAAAAAAGCAAAATACAAAACAAAACAAAAAGAATGACCATTTACAAATCAGAGTATACATAATGAAGATAAAGCTGAGTTTGTGTGCTTTGGGATGAACTTTGCAAATGTAAAATATATAAATCGTCTATATAACTAATAACTTTAATAATACCTGTTGCCATTCCAATGTTTAATAAGTGGAAAATATATTTTCTCAAAAATGTGACATTTTGTTAGGGAATAGCATAATCTGAAAATTCATATTACTATTTTAATGGAGAGAGTGATAAGAACTATTACATTTACCATTTCAGAATTAAACCATCAAGTTAGACAGATCCCTCTCATCATTTCACTGCTTTATAACTGCCAGTTTTATTGAGCAGGTGCCCTTCCTCTCTCATGTGTACATGTCTAGAACAAAGTTTACCTTTAAAAATTTATCACAGCAACAACATAGCATGAGATCAGTCTTTTACAAAAACTTAAACAAGTATAAATACTCTTTGCATGGCAGACCTTCATGTCATTTAACCTAAACCTCCTGCCTAATGTCAATAACTCCTCAAGACACTGGCAACTACCATTTTAGTCTTCGACTTTATATAGTTGAATATTTATAAAGAACTGAAATACTATCATTCTTCCTTTTCCTAATAACAAAGCTCTCTTTGCTTTCTTTTCCTTATATCTTTAAGTGTAAGAGGCATTGATTTCTTTGTTGTGGTATTTCATATTCTACGGCATTCTTTTATAAAACTAAGTTACAAGTTCTAGGGAAAAGGTTGAATTAGCTTTATGCGTTCATCTTTTCCCCATCCTGTCATGTTAAAAAAAATCAGTAATTTTATAGTTACAGATCAAATACTGCCATAATTGAAATAGTTGTTAGGGGAAACAACTGTTATCAAGGAAAAGTTTAAATAATAATTTTAGATGAGAGGCTGCAGAGATGGCTCAGTGGTTAAGGCTGCTCTTGCAGAGGACCTGTGTTCAATTCCCATCACCCACACTGAAGATGACAACAGTCCATATCTCCAGTTCCAGGGGAACCAAACCGGATGCCATCTTCTGACCTCCATGGGCATTGCATGACATAGGTGCACTTACTTACATGTGGGCAATACATTCATACATATAAATTGATTAAGTAAAATATGAATAATTTTTGGTGAAAACATAAGCAGTTTCTCATCTTACAAAGCTGGTAGGCAAATGGATTCTCCAATATTCAAAACCAGGTCATTCTTTAAGTTTCTCGTGGTAAATGGCATCAAGCAACTAATCAAACTTTCAGCCATTAACTGTGTATCTGAAGCACATTGGCCTCCTGTTGGCCCACCTGGATTTTATTTTGTAGAGGGCTTTAGGCTGAGAAGAGGAAATGGAAAAAGTCCCAAATTACTTTTGTTAACCAGCCCCCATCAATGCTCAGTTGTTCTTTCTGCTTTTTCTTTCAACAAATAGTTTATACATGGAGTACTCAAAGAGATTTAGTTTTCATTTGGAGCTTAGAGAAATATACAATAGAGCAACAAATGATAAATGCTATAATTGCTTAGGGGTATTATCATTCCTAGTGTAGTAGATAAAATCTGAAAGCTTAAAATAAACTAAGCAAGCATTCAGTCTGCGAAAGAGCAAAAACCAAGTAATTGCTTACTTTTTTCAGAGTTCACTGGAAAGTCAACTGTTAGAGCAAAATGATTTCAGCTTTGTCACTAAACAACAAATGTGTGCAACAGAGCTTGACCGGTTTTCTGTTATTCATTTCTGTGTCACTTGCAAAAAACAAAGATCAACTTCAAGAGGGCACAAGTGGATTTGGGGCACCAAGTTGACACCATAGCAAAACAATATGTTTTCTATGCATGTCAACTAATTATTTTTCTAATTACTCTCCTCTTCACCTGTGAAGAATGACATTAAAGTTAAAAGGCATGTTTCTGGACATCTTCACACCATCTTCAACTTACATAAACTGAGAGAAAGATGCAGGACAGTTACAGCAGAATGCATGATCTGGGATGGGGTGGGGGTGGGGGGGAGGGGAAGGGGAAATAAGCCTGAACTGAATTGGAAAAAGTGTATGAAATGCACAAAGCATCAATAAAAATTAAATTAAAAAAAAGAAAACAATACTCTCTCCTCATCACCACATGAATAATAAAGTAAGGATATTTTTGTCATCTGCCTTACTGATTTTTTATTGAACACAAATAACCAGAAAACTAATAAATCATGGCTATGAAAATTCAGAATCACTTACTCTTGAAATAAACTAGGGGAAGAGCATGGCACTTTCCTATTTCCTTGAATTTCTGAAGGGAATGGCAATCTCATTCTTAAATCAGGTGACACTGAAAGTCCAAGCTCTGTCACCACAATACTCATGAAAGATACAGTTGGCTCTGGAACTCCTTACCTGCATGCACCAGTAGAAACTGCCAACCTAGGAAAGAAGATGCCACAGTGGGAATGACCTAACTGCTGTCACATGTTGTAGGGTAGTTGGGCAAGGGCAGACAGCCTAAAAAGGCTAGGTCTATTTCTAGCATCTGGATTTCAGGCAACATATTGTTTTTCAATGCTTCCTCCTTTTCATGGGGTAGTTATCAGAACAAAATCATTAAAGAAATATACTAGGTACTTCATAAAAGGAAGAACATGGGGCTGGAGAGATGGCTCAGTGCTTAAGAACACTTGTTCTTCCAGAAGACATGGGTTTGGAGTCCCAGCATCCACGTGGTGGCTAAAAAAACCTCCGTAACTCCAGTTCCAGAAGACCTGGCACCCTCTTCTGGTCTCTGAAGGACATTGCATGAACAAGGCACACATACATGCAAGCAAAACATTCATACACGGGGCTGGCGAGGATGACCTAGCGGTTAAGAGCGCGACCGCCTTAAAGCTGGGGTGGTGGCGCACGCCCTTTAATCCTATCATTGGGAGGCAGAGGCAGCGGATCTTTGTGAGTTCGAGGCCAGCCTGTCTACAGAGTGAATTCCAGGACAGCTCGAGCTCCAGGGAGAACCCTGTCTCGAAAAAAAGACCAAAAAAAAAAAAAAAAAAAAACAAAAAAAAAAAAAAAAAAAAAAAAAAAAAAAAAAAAGAGCGCGACCGCCTACAGAGGACCCGGTTTTCGATTCCCCAGCACCCACATGGCGGCCGAGAACCTTCTGAAACTCCCAATTCCAGGAGAAACTCCAGTTCCAGGGGATCCGACACCCCTTTCTGACCTCGACGGCGTTTGCACAGCACGGGGCACAGACCTGCCTGTGACAGTATTTCATACACCATACAGAAAAAAATGAAAAAAAAAAAAAAAACCATTCATACACATAAAAAATCATAAATAAAAAATTTTTAACGGAACATGAAGCATTTTATATTTAGTATAGTTGCATGGAAATACACAAACTTGTTAAAATATGTATTAAAATTTTCCTTTAAAGGGGCTAGAAAGATGACCTAGCGGTTACGAGGACCAGGGTTCGATCCCCAGCCCACAGGCGGGCCGAAGAACGTCCGGAAACTCCAATTCCAGGAGAACTCCAGTTCCAGGGGAATCCGAAACCCTCTCTGACCTCCGCGGTATTGCAACGACACGCGTGCCCGACTTGCATGCCCGAACAGTACATTCCTAACATAACAGAAATAACTACAAAAATCAATAAATAAATTTCCTTTAAATAAATAAGAGGAATGGAAATCCATTATGAATGGAAATGAAATAGTGATATCTACCCTTAAGAATCTACATTAAGGGGCTGGAGGGATGGCTCAGTGGTTAAGAGCACTGGCTATTCTTGAAGTGGACTTGTGTTTGATTCCCAGCATCCATATGGTGGCTAACAACCTTCTGTAGCTCCAGTCCAGGGCACCTAATGCCTTCTTCTCACCTCTGTAGGCATTGCACCAGTCAGTATAGGTTGCATTTTACATACATGAGGCCATTTACACTCAGTACACATAAAATTTTTTCCGCTTTTTATTATATAATATAATATATATATATATATATATATATTGTACAAGATTATCAAATCTAGACACATAAATTTTTTTTAAAAAATACTTGTTTTGGGTCATTTTCAGACAGGGTCTTCCTTTAGTCCCAGCTGGCCTGAAACTTGCTATGTAAAGCAGGCTGGCCTTGAACTCATAGAGATCTGCCTGCTTCTGCCTCCCAAGTGCTGGGATTAAAGGCATGTGCCACAAACTTTTTAAAAAGAATCTACTTTAAAATTGTTATGGAGATTATTGATATATCATTAAGTGGCCATTTTTATAAAAATTTCCAGATATTTATCATGCTGATTTCCAATTTCAAAGCATATAAATAAATCAGTTCTTGATTTTTATAGGAATGTTTACAGTACTCAAGAGGATTTTTAGGCAAATTATGTATTCCCAAAGCATTGCTTGCCAAATATAACCAGATTCCAATACCTTAACAGTACTTTTTCTAAATGCTTTTATTATCTCTAACATTGTTACATAGAGACTTGTGTTTGTAAATAGAGTCACATACCAGACAGCACACAGAAATAGAAGCTAACAACTTCCAGTTACAGTTTTCTGTTATCTAGTACAGCTTGCAGTGCAATTATAAGGATCAGAGAATCTGTAAATTGAAGAGTGTCCCAGAAATCTCTAGAAGCAAGTGACCAGTGATAATGCTTCAAAGAAGCTCCTATAACATGAAAGCACAATTAAACAATATAGTTAAAGAATCAAATTTCCTGATTATTAAAGGGCTATCACACAACAAAATATGAATAACTGTTTAAAGGAAAAAATAAAAACATATTTCACAGATGAACTTTACTGAAATTGCATGTATTTTTACAATCTGGTATTCAGAGGACAAAGCCTGGAGATATAGCTCAATGATAAAGCACTTGCCTAGCATGTATGAGGCTCTGGGTTCAATCTTTCATGCTGCAAGGGGCAGGGGACAAAGAGGGTGATGGTATTCAAAGATAGTTTCCAACATTTCAGTGTCACGGAATCACAATGTCTGTAACCAGTCTCAAAGAAACTAGAATGGAATATAGGATCTTTGTCTGTTGCCTCAGTAAAACTGGGGCTGGAAGGGGAGTGTTCTCCAGTTCTCCTAATTGAGCAATGGCTTTGCTTTCACAGTGTGTAATGTATTTCCTCTGGGAGCTGGACATGAGAATGAGAGGCCAGCAGCTGTGTAATCCATCATCTCTGACCAGGAACCATCTGTGCTAGATAGCTTCAGTTGTCAACTTGCCACAGATTGGAAATGGAAACCTCGATTGGGGAATTTCCTCTATTGAATTGGTCTGTAGACATGCCTGTATGCATTTTATTGATTGCTGTGGAAGATCCCAGCCAACTGTAGGTGGCACTACCCCTGGGCAGGTGATTCTGGCTTGTATAAGAAAACAGAGTAAGTAGAGGCCAGAAAAGCAATCCCATAAGCAATGTTCCTCTGTGGTCTGTGCTTGAGTTCCTGACTCTAGGTTTTATCTTGTTTTCCTGCCCTGGCTTCCCTCAGTGATGAACTGTGATTGGGGTATATAAGACAAATAAACCCTTTCCTCCCCAATACGGTGTTTGCTGGTGTTTTGGTTGCAACAGTGGAAAGTAACCAGGACAACATCCAAGGGAGATCTCTAATGCAGTCTCTTGAACCTAACGGGCACTGACAGTGTCTTGCCTTGGGTGCTCATTCCCTCTCATTTGTATTTTTATAGTTGTCTTGTAAGCAATTTCTCTGCCTCTAGTCGTGCTCACTCTCCATCTGTCTTCCAATTGTAAAAATCCTCTCAACCACAAAGGTTTGAAAAAACTATTCTTTAGAAGATAAATTAAAACCCACACTATAGGATTATAGGAAAATTATGTTGATCAGCAATTGACTGATGAGTGGTCTAAATAAGGAGTGTGTGTATAAAACAGCGTTCAATCTGAGTAGCAATCAGAAAAAGAAACTGAAAAAATACCACTTATCATTTACCAGATTTGAAAAATTTGAAAAGAATAACTCATGCACTACAATCATATGAAAAAGGTACTCTTACACACTTCTGGAACAATATTAATTTCTATAGCCATTTCCAGAAAGAAAGAAATCTGTCATTACCTGTTAAAATTCAAAATAGACTTATAACTCAACCTATGAATCTCCCACTGGAGAATTTAGTCTCTGAAATACCAACAAACAATAGGAACATAGTTAGAAATAAGTTTTCTATGTCATAGTTGTCAGAATCACAAAGTGGAAACATATTGAATGTTCATCAATAGGGAAATGGTTGTAAAAAATGTTATGCTTTCATACTATAAGATCTTATGCAGTCATAAAAAGAACTTGACTCTATACCAGTTAACCTGACTTCCATACATACTATTGAGATTAAAACAGGAAAAAGCCATTTTAAATAATGATGAAAATATACATGCATGATTATTAACACATAATCACATGCTAGGATTACTTACGTCAGACCATGGAGAGGAACAGGGGTAAAACAAGCTAAAACTGGAAAGAAAATTGTTTTGTTTGTTTCTTTGAGACTAGATCTACCCATAGCACCAGCTAGTCTGAATTTGCTATGTAGACCAGCATGGCTTTGATCTCAAAGATACCAAAAGAAAGCAATGCCTGGAATATAGCTACAAACATATTGAAATCTCAGTGCAGCAGGATTTTAAGATATTATTATAACAAAATGTGCAATCTGTTTGGTACGGATGGTATAAAGACAACCATGCAGCTTGAATGGGTATGGTAACAGAAGTAGGAAGAAACTACTGTTGCTTAATGGATGTTACATCAAGAAGCCTTCCAAATATTTATGTTTATACTGCAGACAAACGCTACCCCCATTCTTAATAAAAAAAAAAAAGCATTCTGTTTTCAGTGAATGGTAGTGAATGCAGAGATTCACAGCTGACAAAGATGCTAAAATTAAGTGACAGATGGGGTTCATCCCTGAACAAGGCATCTAAGCCACCCAGTTTAAGGCTCAGGGAACATTTTGGATGAGGAGGCAGAAAGAATGGAAGAACCAGAACCTTCATATGTGAAAGGACTGCAAAATGCCATCAATTAGGTATGACCCAGCCGTTGCAATTATGAACTAAGAGCCGTTGTAGTTACTGGTAATGGGCCTCTACAAGACTGGCTCTATAGTCAGTCAGCCATGGATGAGGAAGGGGCTTCTAGTGCCCTAAACTTCACTGCTGAACTACAGCTACTGACATATTCTGAGAGAGAGGATTTCTCTTCAGTTTTGTACCCACTGGTGAGTGCACCAGGTGGCAATGGGTAATTAAAAAAAAAAAAAAGGTCATAGATGGCCCTGGTTCAACTCAGTGGGTGACAAAACAAAGCCAAAATCATGAATGTTGAAAGGAGATTTGTAAGGAAAAAAGGGTTGAGCAGAGCAAGGGTAGGAGAGCGACAAGAGAGTGGGAAGAGAATAATCTGAATGCATTTTATATGTGTATATAAGTATATATACATAGTCAAAATTTAATTAGTAAAAAATTAACTTTTTATTTTGGTCTTTTTGGGACAAGGTCTCCCTGTAGCCCTAGCTGTCTTGGAATTCACTCTGTAGATCAGGCTGGCCTTGAACTCACAAAGATCTGCCTGCCTCTGCCTCCCGAGTGCTAGGATTAAAGGTGTGCGCCACCACGCCGGGCTAAAAAATAACTTTTTTATTTAAAAAGAATAATTTCAGCTAAAGGACAGGGGAAGGTCACCCATGTCAGTGGAAGAAGTCAAGGAAAACGCTCCTGTATGGACAAAGTTAGAGCGACTTCACTCGTTCTTCCCAGGGGAGACCATTCAGGAACACACACAGCCACGGGTAGAGAATGGCAGCTGTGTTGTACATGTTGGAAAGTCTCCCTCAATGGAGTGGACCCTGTTTGTTTTACACCAATAGACATGATCACTTTGAGATAGAAGGCTGTGAAAACCCCCCACTGGGGTGTCTTTCAGGAACTGGCATAGTCCCTGACACAGGATTGTTTTCTGTATCTGTGCCCTGAACTGAATTGAGTAGGGCCCATTTAGTCCTCCTCAGGAAATTCATCCAGCCTTGTCACTTGTAATACAGGAAATTTTCTAACTACTTCTTTAATTCAAACCAGTGTCCTGAACCTTTTGTGGAGTTTTGTTGATTTGAAGCAAAGCATATTTTTTCAGTAGTTCATCTATATTCCATTTAGTGTGTGGTTTTAATTTCATTATTATCTTATCTATCTTTTATCTTTTATTCAAAAGAGAAAAGTAAAGTGTCTGCATACATCAGTGAGTTCCAGGAACAATCAGAATTTTTTTTTTTTCTGAAACTAGGCACCAGAAGCTTTTATCTCTTCCTCCCAGTAAAGGGAAATGGAGAGCCTCTCAATTCCCCAATAGAAGATTCCTATCCTGGCTTTTGTTCTCAATCTTTTATCTTATTCAAATTAATTTTATGCTCAGCAAAGAAAAACATGTGTACTGCTTTTAAATTATTTCGATGCTACCAAAAGACATAACCTGAAAATCAGTGGGAGTTCTTTACCCCACTGAAACCATACTGACTTTCAAGGACTTGAGTTTATTTCTGGAATTTGCATTTAGCATTCCAAATAATATACTTATGTCTCTAGTTTTTATCTCACTTTAGGCATTCAGCCACTGGCTTTTATTGTGCCACCTATAATACCTTATTTCTGTATAGAATGAGAGATTTGAATGTCTAATTAATCCTATGTTTGATGAGTTCCTCTAATCACGCCTTAGACTAGTTTCTAATCAGGAAACCTACTCTTCAAGCTGTCAACTACAAATGTTTCTCTCCTGATTCTCTTCCTACATCCAGGACTTGATAATTAGCATAATGAATGTAAGAAATAATAGGCTTCTATGGGTGCATTAATAGCTTTGCCAGTTTTGTAAGTGGAAAGTTACAGGAATTCTAAATGGTAGAGTTAGCAGTATTGAGGATATATAGACTGGCTGAAATATTTTACAGATTCCTCACACTTACCAGTACCTACCAGAATATATGTATCACTAATTACTCAGCAATCTAAGCTGGGCACTTACATACCTAGCATAACATTGCTACATAAAGCAATCTTTTTTTTTTTTTTTTGACACAGGGTCTCCCTATAGCCCCAGCTTTCCTGGAACTCACTCTGTAGACCAGGCTGGCCTTGAACTCACAGAGATCCACCTGCTTCTGCCTCTTGAGTGCTAGGATCAAAGGTGTGCACCACCATGCCCGGCTTAAAGATAGTTCTTAGCCACATATAGGTGCTGGGAATCGAGCCCGGGACTTCTGCAAGAGCAGTTGGTATTCTTAACCTCTGAGCCATCTCTCCAGCCCCCATAAAGTAATCTAAATGAGCCTGGGTTTTACAGCCTGAGACTTGGTCAGAGACTTGATTCCTGAAATTTCATGAATAAATTGAAAGGATTCTGGTTGGCAGTTGCCAATTATAAGTTCAACTGAATTTTACCTCAGAAACATTTTTCTGTTTATCTAAATTCTTCTTTGAGGATTTGGTAAGAACACTTAAAAGGACAAGAATTAGACTTATTGAACCATAAGACTTTTTATGTACCTGTTTGCTGATAAGGCTTATGTCTTGGCTAAAATGAAATATGGCATACTTCATGACACTGTTTTCTTTATTAAAAAGTTTGAAAATGTTAAATAACATCTAAATGTTATTCACTTCAATCTTTGGAGGCTTTGATATTAGCTAAAAGACTCTAAGGGTTATGTAGAACTAAATTTACAAAATCTGCTTATAGTCAATTATCCAGCTCCTTCAACAGTTATTTCCTTTTTCAAACTCTTCTGTAAAGTATATAGCAATTTTAGGTGAATTGTTATTGAATATTTACAGAATTACTATTATAAGAATAATTTTCACTACTGAAGCAATTTATTTATTTTTTTTATTATTTATTTCTGTATGTGTATGAATGTACTGTCTGCATGAAAGTCTGTGCACCCATGTCGTGCAATGCCGCGGAGGTCAGAAGAGGGTCTCGGATTCCCCTGGAGCTGGAGTTCTCCTGGAACTGGAGTTTCAGACGGTTCTTGGCTGCCATGTGGGTTCTGGGGATTGAACCCAGGTCCTCTGCAAAAGCGGTCGGTGCTCTTAATCACTAGGCTATATCTCCAGCCCCATCAATTGATTTATTATATTTATTTTATTTATTTTTATTTTATTATTATATTTTTATTTTATTATATTTATTTTTATTTATTATATTTATTTTATTAATCAGTTTTTCACTTCTTTCTGTTGTTGATGCCAGATTTTTCCATTTAGCACTTTGATTTCTTATAGTACATCTCAACTGTTTCTTAATAAAATTCCCACATTGCTGAATCCATCAAATAATCTGTCAGTTACCATATTTGTTCTACAAACACCCTTCTACTCCAGCTCTTTGTGGGCCTGAGACTTTGTGATACTTCTTTTGCTACAAACTCTTTGCCTTTCTCTTCTGTGTGGCCCTTGTGTCCTGGACCATTTTCTTTTTCTCTCTCCACTTGTGTTCTTAATATGCTGAAGAAAATACCTGGCTACTGCCCTGAGAAACAACATTGTAAGGTAAATTTGAAATCCTTGTATATCTGAAGTAGCACCCAATGATTAAGCTTCAGGATAGTCTTGACTTTGGATGGTTTATTTTAAGTCCTTGAACTTTGTGACTCTTTTCAAACAGTTTCACTACCCTAATTCTTTTACATTTTCATATAAGTTTTTAAATTGGCTTATAAATATCTACAAAAATATCTTCTGGGATTTTGACAGCAATGATATTAAATCTATAAATCAGACTGAGGGGAATATAATATTTGTCCCTGACCCATAAACATGGTATTTCTTTCCATTTATTTATGACTTATTTGATTCTTTGAGCAAACAGCTTTTAAGGAAACCATAGGACATACATATTTATCATACTTATATCAAGTATTTAATCATCTTATTGCTATTATGATTTTAAATTAAATATCTTAATGATTAGTGTTAGGAATATAATGATTTTGTGTGTTGAGCTGGCAGTTTTCAGTTGTGCTAGCTTATAAATTCTAGTCGCAATTTTCCTATTACTCTATAGGAATTTATGCACGTATAATGCTATGCATGCATAAAGGCAGTTGTATGCCTTCTATTCCAAATTGGACACCAATTCTTTTCTTTATTTTGCTCTGTAGCACTGGCTGGAACAACGAGCATATTCCTCAATAGAAGTGGGGAGAGGAAACATCTTGCATGTTGCTTGAAGTCAGGGAGGTAGTAGGGTAGGGTTGGAGATGGGGAGGGCAACTAAATATGATCAAAGTATACTGAACGAAATTCTCAAGAAACCAATAAAAATGTTTTTAATTTACATTCCAAAAGGTTGTTTCTTTGAAAAATTTGTGTTTATTTTATTGGTGTGTTGTTCGCCATGGTTTTTATTAGCCATTTGTTATCTATATAATCTTTAGTAGGGTGAATTATCTCATTCATAACACTAATAAGTCTTGTCGTTTCTCTGTACCTCTTCCATCTGGAAAAATGTTATAAATTCCATTTTTGTATTGCATGTTTGTTTGTTGCTGGTATACAAGGATCCTGGCTTATTATTGGATTATATTTTCCTAAAGTAGTATTATGCTCTTATTGCTGAGCAATTATTTCTCTTACTTTTCTGGGGTTCTATTCTTTTCAACTGATGAATTACCAGGAGGGAGGCAATGAAATCTAATTGGAGGTTGTATATGGAATCAAATTTTTTATTAAGAGAATTAATGAATATTGTTAAAATTTACTTCAGTGGGTGCTGGAGAGATGGCTCAGCAGTTAAGAGAATCTGGGTTTGAATCCAAGCCTCCACCCACATGGCAGGTTAACAACCATACACAACTCCAGTTCCAGGGGATCCAACACTATCTCCTGACCTCTGCAGACATTGTACAAAATTGGTGCACTTACATACAAGCAGGCAAAAAACTCATACACATAAAATAAAAATAATTTTAAAATTACTTGGGTGCAAACCACTCCATCATTATCTTTTAAAACCTAACACGTGCACACACACACAAACAGACAAAAAAAAACCATACATATACGTGGTATAACCACACACACACACACACACACACACACACACACACGCACACACACACACAGCATAGCACAGCAGACCCATTCTTGAATGAAAGACTAGTGGATAAGAAAGAAAAAAAATCTCTATTTTTTTCTTTACATTTATTTATTTTTTATTATCAAATCTATACCCATGTCCCCCATCCTATCCCCCCACCCCAACAGAGCTCATGCATTCTGCCAAATATGCTTTTCATCTCTTTCTCAGTCTTTCTCAAAATTCTCCATGTAGAAGTTGACTGTTTTGAGCAGAAGTTCACTGTTTCAGACAGTTCTTTGATGCAGTCCTTTCTGTTGTTGTTATTGTTGCTGTTGTTGTTGTTGTTTCCAATATGCATCACTCCCAACTACTTGGACAAAAGTTCTAGGGGCCGTGCACAAGAAATACTTACAACTAGGTAATTGGCACTAGCATCCACAGATGAGGGATACCATTCGTTGTTTGTTTTTCTGGGACTGTGTTACTTCACTCAGCATGATATCTTCTAGCTCCAGCCCGTTACCTGCAAAGCTCATATGTCATCTTTCTGTACTGCTGCATAGAACTCCATTGTGTAATGTGCCACATTTCCTCTATCCACTGGTCAGTTGAAGGGGCATTTGGTTTGGGTTCCAGCTCCTTGCTATTGTGGAAGAGAGCTTGAATAAACATGGCTGTGCCATGTACCTCTGCAGTTGGAAGGAGGCCTTATAAGGGGTACATGCCCAGGAAGTGGTATGGCTGGGGGTCAGATGGCACGTGCATGTCCAAGTCTTCCAAGGTACTTACCGACTCCACTCCACCTGGCTTTCCATAGGGGCTGTATGAGGTTACATTCCCTACCAGCAGTGGAAATGGAGTGTTCTCTTTCTCTCCCACAACCTCTCCAGCACTGTGGTATCATTTGTTTTCTTGATCCTAGCCAGTCTTATTGAGTAAGATGATAACTTAAAATGGTTTTGTTGAGGTTTGCAAATGCATTTCCTTAATGATAGTGATGCTGAACACTTCTTAAAGTGTCCTCTCCTCAGCCATCTCTAATTCCTCACTTGTGAAGTCTCTGTTTCAGCTCTTGCTCCAGGCGCCAATCTATTGTAGTGGGGGAGTTGTTTTCTTCTTTGTTTTGGGAGGAGTAGCTTATATGTTCTGGAAATCAATGATTTTGTCAGATGTTTCGGGGGTGAATGTTGTCCTGTCCTCTCACGCGGTTGGGTTTCGCTTACTTCCTTGATTTTTTTCTTGTTGAGTACAGAAGCTTTTGAGTTTTAATTGAGGTCCCATTTGTCAATTGTTACCTTAATTCTTGAATGCTGCTGTGCTGATTTTAAGAAGGTCTTTTCCTACAGATGTCTTGATGTCTTGCTGCAACTTTCTTCTACTTCTATAGCCCTTCAGAGTTTGGGGTGTGCATGTTGAGGTTTAATCCACATGAAGTTGACTTTTTGTACAGGGCAAGAGGTAAGGGA
>VZQC01007744.1:497635-549158 GCA_009823505.1 Rhizomys pruinosus | reverse complement strand
CAGAGTCAGAGAAGGGGAGCTGCTGAAACCCTTTGGAGTCCAGAAGTTCATGAGGGAATCCCAGGTGTCCATCCTTGAGCTACTTTGCTGGACTTAGGTTTTGTTTGGGTGTGCCTGATTCTTCCCTTTGAAATAAGACAGTACTTGTTTTGGATTTTACAGCAGCCCACAGTTAAGAGACTTTTAAGAGACTGTGAACTTTTAAGTGTTTGGACATTTTAAGGACTGTGGGGCTTTTAAGGTTGTATTGTCTTAGGCTGTGATTAATGTTAACATCATACTTTGGGGATAAGATCTAGAAAGGTGGTGGTTTAATAGTGATGTGTTTTATGTGTCAAGTTAAAAAGGAGTCAATTGTGCTGGATAGCTTTAGTGTCAACTTGACACACCTAGATTGAAGAAGCCTCAATTGGGGAATTGGCTCCATTGGATTGGCCTATGGCCACATCTGTGGAGTATTGTCTTGATTGATGAGCAGTGTGGGAGGGCCCAGCCCACAATGAGTGGTGCCACCCTGGGCAGGTTGTTGTGTACTGTATAAGAGGGCAGGCTGGGCATGAACCAGGGGAGCAAGCCAGTATACATCATTCCTCCATGGCCTGTGCTTCAGCTCCTGCCTCCAGGTTCCTGCCCTGAGTTCCTGCCTTGGGCTCCCTGAGTGGTGAACTGTGACCCAGGAGATGTAAGCTAAATCACCCCTTTCCTCCCCAAGTTGGTGTAGGTCAGAGTGTTTTGTTACAGCAATAGAAGACAAACTAGAACACTATTCATTGATAGAAAATAATAAGCTATTAATATCTATCAAAACTTTGATAAATGCCAAAGGAATTGTGCTGAGTGAATTAAACAACTCTTACCACTCATACATAAGATCTTCACAGATTACAGCACATGCAATATTATGCTTCTGTGTCATGGATTATGTTCCGGGATGAAAACAGGGCTTGCAGTAGTATGCTAATGAAAGGCCAACACAAGCAATTACTGTAATGTGGGAGCTATTAAATACTGCTACTGCGATGGTGGATACAAGAACCTAGGGAAATTTTAAAATTTTTAAATTTTCAAAAACAAACAAACAAACAAAGCAAACAACAAAAAAGGCAAATTCCCACACAAGCACGACTAGGTAAAATAGAAAATCCTGATAAATTATTGGATGGTCACAATGTCAACTCTTGGTTATTTTATCGACTAAAATATTTATAAAATATTCCTATGGGAAACTGGAGATAATGTACACAGTTTCCTTTGTATATTTTATATTTATAAAATATTCCTATGGGAAACTGGAGATAATGTACACAGTTTCCTTTGTATATTTTTTCAATTAGAAATGGAACTTAATAAAATGTTATTTTAATATTAATTCTGAGAATTGTGGGAGAAATGTAATTGCCCCTGACTTACAGACATGCATAACATAAAATTTCAAAAAAACTGGCTCATGATGAAGATTCATTAAGGCCAAAGTAAGTGTTTTTTTTTTACATTAGAGAGGAGACAACAATACCAATAATTTAGAAGAAAAATTGAGAATGCATTTCTATAGACTTTGCTTACTATTAATTTATTAGTATTAAATTCACTCTTACTGTAAAAATATTTTCAAGACTAATATTTGATGTACTCAAAACTAGGACGACTATTAATGAGCAGTAGCAAATAGAAACAGAATAGTCTATCAGAATTTTGTCAAGTGTTCTATTGTTCTACTTATTTCATTTTGATCTTTGGTTTTAATATCCTTTTCCACAGCCAGAAAATTTTCTTGAATTATCATGCATTTAAGCAGGGCTTATTGGATCAGGACTGTCTACAGTCCCACAACAGTTTTGTAGGCTTTCAGAATAATCTACAAAGAGAAAATACACTCTGGGTTTATTATACATGACAATGAAATAAGCAGGTCCATTTCCTATGACTCCTTTTAAGGCTGTTTGATCAAAATCAAAGCAAATTTGAAGATAATTACACTTGGAATGTAGAGAGAGGCCCATATGTGTTTACAAAAACTCTCAAAGGACTCTATTGTAATTATTTTGATCACTACACTTTCAAACTATCAAGATACAAGTCTTTGCAGAGCAAAAAGTTAATATTTTCCCTTTGAAGATAAAGTTTGAGCTCTCTGACTTTGGTTTACCTATTAAATATTTTAATAGAAACCCAAAGAGAGAGAGTTTAAGTGGTGACAAACATGCATGGATTTATCAAGGCTATTGCTAAAATGCTATCTTTGTTTCAATATACCTATTATTCTCTTTCTAATGATACTACATTTCATTGTCCCAAATGCTGAACTACTAATAATAAGGCTTCACAATTTTATGGACCTTCAACCAAGACTACTCATAATGCAGCATAATGATAATGATAACTCTAGTTTCTTAATAACTACCTGTCATATTCTAGACACATTAAAATAATGCAGTAGTTATAGAATAATTTCCATTGTAAAGATGGTCTTCAAAATGAAATGTGAAGTTTTATGTGAAAACACAATCAAAAGTGCAAATCTTGGGATGTTCAAAAAAGACTTTCTTACAATGTGGCCTTTCACTGAAGAAAAATATGAGTAGCTGAGGAAATACAAGTGGACACAGGGTGCAAAACACAATATAATCAAAAGAAAGCTCATTTAGTCATACAAGGGTCAGAAAGAACCATCAGTCATGTATTTAATTCATGGAAACTAGAGATACTGGGAAATAGAAAAAAGGGAGCAATCTACACTTGAAAGGAAATTAGAAATCATTTAGAGAATTATGAGTCATTTTAAAATTTCTGGATTTTATTTTTACATAGTCTATCAGTCATAAAACTAAGCATTGCATTTTGTATAAAATCCAAATTTTTTACAATGAAATAGACTGTGGACTTTCTCTGAGTATATATTTTAGAGTAGATAAATGTGAACCAAATCCAGAGAAGCAGCCACAGAAAACATGTAAGCGGGAAATGGGCATGGAAGCAGTAGAGCTGATGAGAAATTCTCAGGACCAGGACCTTGCTATTCTGGAAATAAGTGAGACTTGATATGGTTTGTCAGAGTAGGTTTAGAGAGTGAAAAAGATATTCATATATATATATATATATATATATATATATATATATATACACACACACACACATATATATGCATGTGTGTGTATTTATAGTGTGCGTATAAATATATAGAGATTTTAATGAAAATTTCAAATACACACGTGATGTATTTTGATGTATTCTCTCCTATCTAATTCCTCCTCTTTCCCACCTAATTTTCTGTGTTCTGTATAAAATCCACTTAATCCTGCCAGTATGTACATGGGTGTAGGACCATCTAATGCAGGATGATTTTTACAGTTGCATCTCTGCCCACTCCTAGGAAAAATAAACCTTTGTTTCTAACTTATGATGCTGAATAGATGCTGGTCATGCTTTAAGAATCTGTAATATATGGAGGAAAGATTTGCTCAGATTTAGACATCTTCGTAAAGATATGTCTGTTGATAGACACACAAAAATCCACATACATTTGATATGTGCATCATGAATCCAGAGAAGTTTAGCCTTGGGATAGTAAAAGTGCCCCCACTATGGACTAGAAAGAATTTAAATCTATTTTTGATGAAAGAGAATAGATCCAGGATCTCAGAATTATATCTCCCAACTCATCATCTCTTCATACAAAGCAAGCTTCCAAATGACTAATGTTATTTCGTGAAAATTTCTTTTCTTGTTTAGTCTGAAGGTACATAATCAAAAAGAGTATTTTCCTAATTTTTTCTCTAAAATCTCTAAGTTCTAATGTCTTTGGTTTATGTTGATTACGAATTTTCCTTTGTCCTCAAATGTGTAATTATTTTTCTTGTGTCTTAGGTATTAAACCCGAAAATTAGAGAAACTCTACAGTAAATGATGATGTCATAAGTTTGGTTTCTCATGAGAAATGTCACATGAGAATATGAAGTGTTAACCAGAAAGCTGAATAAGGGCTCGTTTTTTGACATGTCCATAATCAAAGATTTTCAAATAATTATTATTTTATTTTAGAACGTGGTCTTAACAATATAAATGTATATAGGGCTGGAGAGATGGCCTAGCAGTTAAGAGAGCCAACTGCTCTTGCAGAGGACATGGGTTCGATCTCCACATGAGAATATGAAGTGTTAACCAGAAAGCTGAATAAGGGCTTGTTTTTTGACATGTCCATAATCAAAGATTATCAAATAATTATTATATTTTAGAAGGTGGTCTTAACAATATGATTGTATATAGGGCTGGAGAGATGGCCTAGTGTTTAAGAGAGCCGACTGCTCTTGCAGAGGACACGGGTTCGATCCCCAGCACCCACAGGGCAGCTGAGACCTGTCTTTAACTCCAGTTCCAGGGGAATCCGACACCCTCTTCTGACCTCCGTGGCTTTGCGTGACACCAGTGCACAAACTTACATGCAGACAGTACATACACATAAAAAATAAATAAAATTTAAAAAAGGTATATATTGAATTATTTAAGAATAATATAATATGATATACAGGACTTCATTTTAAAATCTGTGGAACAGAGAAATAGGTAGGATTACAGATTTATTGGGACTGGCAATAATTCGACATATGCTGAGGCTGTTTTTGTTGCAATTGGATTCCTTACATTAACCTCTATAATCTTACATGAGACCAGGGTGCAATAAGGCTTGATATCAATACCAGTAAGAGCCCTACTATCTACAAGAACTCATGGAAACTAAACAATGGACTCCTGAATAACAAATGGATCAAAGGAGAAATAAAGAAAGAAATAAAAGAATTCCTGGCACTAAACAAAATGATACAATACACCAAAACATATGGGAAACTTTGAAAGCAGTCCCGAGAGGGAAATTTATAGCCCTAAGTGCTTACATTAAGAAAAGAGAAAGAGCACAAATAAATGGCCTAACGCTGCAAATAAAAACACTTGAGAGACAACAACAAATGAATCCTAAACCCAACAAACAGGAAAAAATAACAAAAATCAGGGTGGAAAACAATAAAATAGAAACAAAGGAAAGAATGCAAAGAATCAATGAATCCAAGAGCTGGTTCTTTGAAAGGATAAACAAGATAGACAGACCTCTAGCCCTGTTGAGCAAAAGAAAGAGCAGCTCCAAATCAATAAAATTAGAGGTAAAAAAGATCCAGACAATCATATTGGAAAAAGGAAAACTACAGACCCATTTAATTAAGGAATATAGATGCAAAAATTCTTATGAAATACTTGCAAACAACATGCAGGCACACATCAGAAAGATCATCCATCATGACCAAGTCGGATTCATACCAGAGATGCATGGATGGTTCAACATACGTAAATCAATAAAGGTCATAAAGAACATAAACGGACTGAAGGACAAAAACCACATGGTCTTATCAACTAACGCGGAAAAAGCCTTCAACAAAATTCAATATGGCTTCAACTTTAAAGCCCTAGAGGAAATTGGACTGGAGGGAACATTCCTCAACATAATTAATCAAACCCAGTGCCAACATTATTCTAAATGGGGAAAAATTAGAAGCATTCTGCTTAAAGTCAGGATCCCAGCAAGCCTGCCCCCTATCTCCACTCCTTTTCAATATAGTGCTTGAGACACACACTAGAGCAATAAGGCAAGAAAAGGAAGTTAAAGGAGTACTAATTAGAAAAGAGGAGGTCAAACTATCTCTTTTTGCAGATGACATGATAGCTTACCTTAGGGACACCAAAAACTCCACGATAAAACACCTAGAAATAATTAACAGTTTCAGTAAACTAGCAGGATACAAAATTAAACTAGAAAAATCAGTAGCCTTTCTTTATACCAATAACAAACAACTGGAGAAGGAATACAAGGAGACCTTCCCATTCACAATACTCTCAAAAAATATCTAGGAAGAAATCTGACTAAAAAGACAAAAAATCTCTACAATGAAAATTTTAAATCCCTGAAGAAGGCAACTGAAGAAGACATCAGAAGATGGAAGGACCTCTTTCCTATTCTCATGGTTTGGAAGAATTAATATAGGAAAAAATGACTATCCTAACCAAAGTAATATACAGATTCAATGCAATCTCAATTAATATCCCCATGAGTTTCTTCACAGACCTAGAAAAAAAAAAAAACACCCTAAATTCATATGGAAAAACAAAAGACCCCAGATAGCTAAAGCAACCCTGAGCAAAAAGAGCAATACAGTGAAGTTACTATACCAGACTTCAAACTATATTACAGGGCTATAATCATAAAAACAGCCTGGTATTGGCACAAAAACAGACCCATAGATCATTGGAACAAAATTTAAGATCCATGGGGCTGGAGAGATGGCCTAGTGGTTAAGAGCACCGACTGCTCTTGCAGAGGACCTGGTTTCAATCCCCAGCACCCACATGGCATCTAAAAACCATCTGTAACTCCAATTCCAGGAGAACTCCAGTTCCAGGGGAATCAGAGACCCTCCTCTGACCTCCACAGCATTGCACGACACAGGTGCACAAATCTACATGCAGACAGTACATTCATACACATACAAAAATAAATTTAAAAAATTAAAAAAAAATAAACAAAATATAAGATCCAAACTTGAGCACATGGACTTGTGGCCTCTTCATATTTGACAAAGGGACCAAGAAGACTCAATGGAGGAAAGACAGCATCTTCAACAAACAGTGTGGCAAAACTGGTTTAACACTTGTAGAAGAATAAAATTAAACCCCTACCGCTCAACCTGTACAAAATCAAATCCAAATACATCAAAGACCTCAGTGTGAAAACCAAAACTCTGAAAATGATAGAAGAAAACGTTGGCAGTAATCTAAACACACAGGCATAGGAGATGACTCTAAATCAGACAGCAGCTGTGCAGGAAATAAGGTCAACAGTTGACAAGTGGGACCTTATTTTTGAACTCAAAAGCTACTACACAGCAAAAGTAACAATCAAAGAAGTGAAGAGAAAACCCACAGAGTGGGAGGAAACCTTCACCAGTGATACATCTCATAGAGCATTAACATCCATAGTACATAAGATACTCAAAAAACAAAGGAGCAAGAAAACAAATGACCTACTCAAAAGATGAAGTAAAAAGCTTTAATCCTAGCACTCAGGAGGCAGAGGCAGGTGGATCTTTGTGAGTTCAAGGCCAGCCTTGCTTCCAAATTGAGTTCAAGGACAGCTGGGACTACAGGGAGACCCTGTCTCGAAAAGACCGAAAAAAAAAAAAAAAAGCAGAACAGAGACTTCACAAATGAAGAAGTAAAGATGGCTGAGATACATCTTAAAATGTGCTCAGTATTACTAAAAATTAAGGAAATGCAAATTAAAATCACTTTAAGATTTCATCTTATTCCAGTAAGACTGGCTATGATCAAGAAAAAAAAAAGGATACAAATGTTGGAGAGGCTGTAGGGAAAGGAGAATGAACATTCATCCACTGCTGGTGAGAATGGAAAATCATACAATCATTATGGAAACCAGTGTAGAGAACTCTAAAATACTCAAAATGAGCCTACCACATGACACAGTCATACCATTCCCCATTACATATCCAAAAGACTAATCCTATTGCAGAGATACGTGCACATCTATGTTTATCACAGCTCTCTTCACAACAGCAAAGTACTGTAAACAATCCACTTGTCCCTCAACTGACGAATGGATAAAAAAAAATGTGGTACATCTACACAATGAAATTCTGTGCAGCTGTAAAGACAACCCCAATAGCTTTGTAGGTAAATGGATGGAATTAGAAGCCATTATGCTATGTAAGAGAAGTAACACAGTCCCTCATTTGTGGATCCTAGCACTAAATCTCTATTTTTAAGGCAAACTGAATATGTATTTTTTTTCTTTTTTTTTTTTTTTTTGGTAAATATAATACCTGATGTTACTCGTCAACTTGCTATGTAATGTAGGAATATAAAGTAATTTTTTTTCTTTGCCTGCTGTCAAAATGTGAATCCCTATACATATTTTGGAATCAACCTATAGTTTATTTTCAGAAGTCATAATTTTGATATAGGCATTATTTTGGAGTGATCCAAATTTGAAACAACAAAAAAAGAATGGGTCAAAGAATTGACTGAAACAGTAAACTTCTGCCTGAAACAGTAAACTTCTGCATTGAAATTTTTCAAAAAAGACTGAGAAAAAGATGCAACACAAGTATGGCGGAATGCATGAGCTCTGGCAGGGTGGGGGGCAAGGAAGGGGGAATGGGGGAAAAAAGAGAATAATATGGAAGTTTTATATTTATTCTTGAGTAAAAGTAACTTTGCCACCTACCTATCACATCTTTACAGTTTATTTAATGTACCTTACATTCTATCAAGGAAAGTACTCAAATTGTAGTTTCTGTCTGAGTAGAGATAAGCTTATTATGCATGCTAATGCTATACATGTGCTGTTCTCCAACAGACCTGCTTATTGAAAGAGAGAATCTGGAGAAACTTAGTAACATGGGCATCTAAGTTTCAACTGTTCTCCCCTTTCTGAAAAGTTGATTAATTTGAGGGAAATCTGTTTATCTAGATCATACTTAAAGGGCTCCCTGTGTGATTAAAATGTGCAAATAAAGTTGAAATACAATAGATAGAAATATTTTGAGAGCTATTTTGATAAATTCCTAATACCCAGGATAGACTTAGAACATATTAAATAAAAATAGCAGAAGCTGATGCCCAACATAGCATTTTTTTTGTCTGTTTGAGACAGGGTCTCCCTATAGCTCCAGCTGTCCTGGAACTCATTTTGTAGACCAGGCTGGCCTTGAACTCATAGAAATCTGCCTGCCTTTGCCTCCCAAGTGCTGGGATTGCAGGCATGCGCCACCAGACCTGGACAACATAGAATTTTAAATTCTCCAGGTTTTCACTATTTCCTCAGTGCCTTTTTTATGCCCTTTAATTGTCATTTCAGCCATCACAAAGAGTTTAATTAAACATATTCTACTGGCTTCATGACTAATAAATTATCATACAAGAATTACAGAATAATTTATCATGCATTCAACATACAGAGTGAGTCCCAATGAAAGTTATGCTTATCTAATAATCTATCTACCAATCATAATAATACTAGAATAATGGATTTATCTTGAATCTCTGAAATTTACTGTTAGGATTATTATTGAGATTAAATGGAGGAAATTATATACTCATTCATGCTTTCTCTCACCAATAAAAGAAACTACTTGTATATGCTGCTTTATTTTTGTGATTAGTTTAAGATTAACAGATGTGGTAAGTATAAGAAAAATGATTTTCAGAGGAAATGTTGTTATTTTTAGTGTATGTGTGCTCCATAAAGTATATTCTCATTTTTATAAAGAAAAACATTTGACTATTAAGCACAAATCTTTAAAATGGATATAATTAAAGGATACAGATGTGGAACTACACTAAACAAGGTATAGTGAGATTGCTCAGTAGGTAAAGACATTTTCCTTTAAGAATAAGGACCAGAGTTTGATCCCCAGGACCCAATGAATGGAAGGAGATATTTGACTCTTTCAAGCAGCTCTTTGATTCCACACGTGCATTGTGCTATCCATGTCCATACACCCATACATTAACTAATTTATTATGGAAATAAATGAATACAATATTTTTCAAAACTACACTAAACAGAAATATGAAAGCAAGCAAAAATAGAGTCTCAAAAGTATATGTATATATATGTATATATAGCATAATTCAAATACTGAATAATATAACAATAATAGTATACAAATTAATCATAATGTTATGACAAAATGTACAAAAGTATAACTAGAACCATAAAATATCCCGCATCATATACATATCTGTCTCAATGCATTCGACACATGTATATCTATGTATCTTTCTATCTAAAAATGTTATGAATGTGGGTAAGAAACAAATATTGGGGCTTGAGAGATAACATAGCAGTTAAGAACAATGGTTGTTCTTGCATAGGATCTGGGGTCAATTCCTGGCACCCACATGGTGGCTAACAACCATCCATAATTCCAGTTCTAGGGGATCTGAAGCCCTCTTCTGAATCTGTAGACATGGCACACATGACATAGGCACACTTACATACACGCAGGCAATATACTCATACACATAAATTAAAAATAATAAAATATTTGAAAAAGAAATAACTTGTAAATAGAAATAGAAATAAGAAATTTGTGAAAAAAGATTAGACAAAATACTTGCTATAACATAATGACATATTTCATAATGACAATCTGGTAAGCTATAAACTTTATATAGTACAATATTTCCATAATAGTATAACACATAATCATCTTAGTTTGTATAAGCACTTTCTCTGTTCTGTGTATGATGAAAAATTAACTAATACGTGTTGCAGGAATATATTCCTGTTACTAAATCACTCATGATCTTTGATTCTGTGTGTGTGTGTGTGTGTGTGTGACCCTGTGAGAAATGTTAATTTTTGGTATTCCAATTACAAGCTTCTTCAAAAACATTGACCTAGACAATTGTGCTTTAACAATAGAAACCTTAGGCAAACTACAATCTAAAGACTAAATTTTAAATCCCACCTTTGTCAGCACATTCCTGAGCAATTTTTACAAACAGCTATTTGTAAAATTTCAGCATCAGGAACATAAGTTGATGAACATATGTCCTGCGGGAACACTTTGAAGAAAATCACAGAGACAATAATATGAAAGCATTTTGTGAGCTTAAAGGGCCATAAAACCTTGTTCAACCTGTTACCTTTGTCATGTGTACAACTTCCAAAGTTTTTAAAGACTTGTGACAATTATCTGATATATTAGAAAGTATAATGTTTGCTGATCCCATTTTTGTTCAATTTAGTAATCAAAGGACAGGTATAGAAAAGAAAATATTTGAGACTAAAATTACCATGAGATCATGGGTATGCATTTTATCTGATAAAGGCATCCTACTTAATTCATTATTAATGTTTTATGCAGAATTCTATCATTAGTTATTGTTTCTAAATGGAATACTTTCATGACAACATTACCTATATGCAAGTGTAAATGAAAGAAAATAAATGGTGACTAAATTAACTGGTCCAATGCTCATATGCTCTGTGCATTTTTGTAAGTACCTTCTATGTATCCTGTATATACTGAAGCTGTGTATAGTAATTAGAACTTAAAGTTCTATACCCGGTATATGTCAACAACACCATATTGCATCTTATGTCTCCTACAGTTACCATTCAAGAGAAAATCATTATATATAATATTTTTAACCTTTTGGACAGTTATGGCAGAATGCATGATCTGAGATGGGGTGGGGTGGGGTGGGGGGAAGGGAAAGGGAAATATGCCTGAACTGAATTGAAAAATGATGTATGAAATACACAAAGCATCAATTAAAAAAGTAGTAAAAAAAGTAATGAATCTCTAAATCATTTTATCTGTTTTTCTTTCATTTAGAATTTACTCAGATGAAACATCTTGTCTGACCAAATTCAGAAAACAAAGAGTTACAAAAGCAAAATCTGGGATCAAACAACCATAGCAAGCAAGGCTTCCTGAAGCTTAAATATACTTTATTAGAGATTCCATTTAGTAAACACATTTTCACTTAAGGTTTCTGACTGTAAAATATGTTTTAGCCTTTGGAGATATAGATAAATGCCTTAAATGCTCAAGGTCAGAAGTAAAACTTTTGCAAGATATATATAATAAAAATCAATGTTTTAGAAAAATATATTGACGTTGGGCATGAAAATCAGTGAGAACTCAAAAAATTATTACTTATGTATAGGCATCTGTCCAAACTCCCCATTGACTAGAAATAGAATAGCCATTTATTTCATCAAGATCTACACGGGGTTCTGAGCTTTTGGAAATACAGAAAGAAGCTGGTTTCTGTACCTTAACAATTTCAAAACACTTCCAGGAAAATGTACACCATAAAATTTCTCATTTTTATCCCCTACTAAATGAATATCTTTGCCTGGAAAGGTATATCTGAGGGTGAGAATGGAAACTCCAACTAGGCATTAATGCCCTCTTCTGCAAAACACCTTGGAAACCTGATCATAATATTTTCATGGTGAAAATGGGGACTCCACTTCTTTTTTTATTTATTTTTACTTTTTTATTTTTTGGGGGGAGTCCACTTCTTAATTGCATCCCATTTCCTAAATAATTTTAGGGCTACTTCTTCAGAGGAATAACATTGCAACATTAAAGAACCATGGATTCATCTTAAACCTTACTAAAGAAATGGGCCTTTTATGAGGTGGTATAATTTTCCTTCCTAGAATTACTGCCCCCTAATGTTGTACCTTGGAGCACCACAGCCATATAGCTTATTAAGTCTGACTGTTGTAATTTCTCAGAAAAGCCCAGTCTCATTTTTTTTTTCCTTTTTGGTTCTGTCTCTTTTCTAAACACACTTTCTCTGGTCCTTTGGGATTCATCAGTCTTTCTCTAGTGGTGCCCTTCCTGCCATGCAGTTCCTGTCCTCCATGTGGCTACTGGTCTCCATGCCATGCAACATAAACTCAAAGGGCATAGCCTTCAGTTTCCTTCATTTCTCCATTTCCTACTCCAAGAAACTGATGCTCTGAATATCTTTTTTAAATTCTAATAAAATTCTCATTGGCTTTAAAAAGAAAGAATGAGAGAATGAATGAAAACTGCTTGACCATGCTTGACCATATACTATGGTTCAATCTAAAACTGATCAATTATTCACTTACAACTAAAAAATGCCATTCACCAAATCCATAAATATTTACCGGTTTTACTTGCCTGAGTGTGTATGTATATCTATTATTATACGATATATATTATATATCTTATATATATATGTAAATTATAATCCAGGTAGATTTTCTCTACTGTATTATTTCATTTAAATTTTTAATTTATGATTTATGCATACATCTTCTGAGAAGAATCTTAAACTGACAACTAAGCAGCCCTGTGCTTACTTGGAGGCTAGATACTAATACAACAGTTAATAAAGACTATATGGACTCTTATCACTATGTTCATATGACTTAGGAATGGAACTACAAATCTGAAAGTACAGAGATATATAGGTATGTGGGCAACAGATGCAGGAAACCTGAAATTCAACTTCATCCTCAGCCATATAAGGAGTTTTAGGGCATCCTGGGCTCCATGAGACCATCTCTCAAATAAAATATAAGTTTTCTGTTGATACAGAACTGGACATTAATTTCGCATCATTGGCATTTGAACAACTCTACCATCTAGTTTTTTTTTTTATTATTACTTAACCCCAACTGGACCTATGACACTTTTTATTGGAGTCAGTCCTGTCACTCATTTAGAAATTTGTCTTGTTTGTGCATTAGCTGTATAAAAATTACTCAAGGTGTGTTAGTAGCTGTGCAGCTTTTTTTTCATTTCAGAAGAAAAGCAATGCACAGGTCCCTTTGTTTTTTGTTATCATCTAACCTCTCTATACTTTTACTTGGATACAGAGTCATCAATGCATGCAACACATTTGTAATTTTAAATACAAAAATAAATGAAAAAATGAACAAAGATATCATACTTGCAAAATGGCAAAACTGTACTCAGCATAGTATCAGATACAAGGAAAATGAAAGAGAATTCTGATGCAATAAATCATGAGATGTTTTAGTTTGTCATTTTTTTCAGAGCTGAGGACTGAACCCAGACCCTTGCTCTTGCTAGGCAAGAACTCTGCCACTGAGCTGAATCCCCAACCCCAATGAGAGGTTTTGAGGTTAAGGAGAACTAGTTTTTCACCAGGTTTTATAGTTTCCTAGCTCTGTGTACATGATCAATTATTTAAATCTCTCTGAATTACCTTTTCCATTATTTTCATGACTAAAGAGAAAAAATACATACCTGAAACACACAGAACTACTTTAAGTGAATAAAGAAACCAGACAAGTCAGGCATAAGCTTTGTCATACTAACATTTCTCAATCAAGTCCAATAAAACATAATGTTACCATTTAATCTCTTTAAAATAGCCCAAGGTTGTAGAGCTGTTAAGGAGTCTCTTTATTAAAAATGACCTTGACACAAGTTACAATCATATTTTGTTGATGCAGTCAGCTTTTGTAACTGCATCTTTTTGGTCACTCTGGTTAAGTCTGCCATCTTCTCTATAAAATGAGATTTTTATATTCATTGTTCCACAATAGACTTCAAAGATTTTATCAAAAATGGTAAAATATTAAAATGATCTGAAAAAATAAAGTATTTTTCATGCATCAATAACATGTATATCTAATGCCAAAATATAGATATATGCTTGATTTATAAATAAAACTTTAAGACATCATAACTAGTATATGATGAAGGTTATGTGGAGGGATAAACACGAGTTTTATTAAGTTTCAGGTTTGGGATGGAGATTAAAGTCCCTTGGAGATTGTAATGATCAGAATGGACTTCACACATGTATGAACTTTTTAAAGAAACATTCAAAAAGGATATAAAAATTTAAAAGTCTGTTTCAACATCACCTAACACTACATTTTATTTTTTGACCAAGATACTTATGAACAAATGAATCATGTCTATAATGACCCCAAATACCACTGAATTTGAGGAGAGTGAGAGCACATTTACACAATAGCATTACACTCTGAGCTGAGGGCTGCTGAAGCCATCTTGTGTGGATATGTGAGAACACACTGTGAACATCTAGTTCTAATTCTAAATTCTGTGACATCATTTTGCTAGGTGGAAATTAGATATCCTAGGTGTCTTTCCACCAAGGAAATTGGTGAAGTCTAGAAATCATGATGTAATTGTCATTCTCAGAGTCACCACCAAACTATTTTTTTTTTTTGGCTAGAGTTATATATGTCCAGTATGGTGCTTGAAAAAAAGATGTAGGTACATAAATTCTCTCTGGCCTTCAAACTATGTCCAAAGCTTTAAGATCTGTAAACAGTTACATTAATGATAACAGTGTTTCTCTTATTTTAATGTACATAGAATTTGTATGAGTTTTCTTGTTATAATCCAAGCATTTATCCTCTAGATATGGATTGGGTCCTAAGGTTGCACACCTTCACACCATTTTCAGTGAAGTCTATATTAGTCTACAGATGATATAAGCAGTAAATATCTGAATAGTTGTTTCCCAAACGTTTACTACACATATTATCTTTTTCTTTTTTTTATTAATTTTATTTATTTCTGTATGTGTATGAATGTACTGTCTGCATGCAAGTTTGTGCACCCGTGTCGTGCAATGCTGCGGAGGTCAGAAGAGGGTCTCGGATTCCTCTGGAGCTAGAGTTCTCCTGGAATTGGAGCCCCAGACGATTCTCAGCTGCCATGTGGGTGCTGGGGATCGAACCCGGGTCCTCCGTAAGAGCAGTCAGTGCTCTTAACCGCTAGGCCATCTCTCCAACCCCACATATTATCTTTTTCTACAAACACCTTATGAATTACAAATACTTGCAGTGATTTTGGAAAGAGTATATGAGGACACATCTGAATATCATCTGAACAAGCTTGTTTTGTGGTGATTGCCACATCAAAAGTCTTTAGTTATTTACAGGGAATGAAAGCTCTTAAGAAGGCCTACACAAAAGATTTTTGAAGTATTAATGTAGAAGTAGAATCGTATAAATATTTTCTCTATGTATTATAGATAAATCGGCCAATTATTTTACTAAAATTATAATAACCCTGATTTGTATAAACTGTTGGATAGAAACTGAAATGCGGGGCTGGAGAGATGGCCTAGCGGTTAAGAGCGCCGACCGCTCTTACAGAGGACCCAGGTTCGATCCCCAGCACCCACATGGCGGCCGAGAACCGTCTGAAACTCCAATTCCAGGAGAACTCCAGTTCCAGGGGAATCCGAGACCGTCTTCTGACCTCCGCGGCATTGCACGACACGGGTGCACAAACTTGCATGCAGACAGTACATTCGTACACATACAGAAATCAATAAAATTAATAAAAAAAATTAAAAAAAAAACAGAAACTGAAATGCAATAGGAGTTTACTAGTCTATTCCCTTCTCACAAAATCTGCTAAAAATAAAGAAAAGAAAATAAAAATAAAGCCAGGTGTGGTGGCAAGCACGTTGAAATCCTCGCACTGGGAGGCAGAGGCCGGCAGATCTTTTTGAGTTCAGGCCAGCCTGGATGCAGAGCTGCCAGTCCAGGGCACAGCTGGGCTACAGGGGATCCGCTGATTCGAAAAACCAAAAAAAAAAAAAAAAAAAATCCGCTCATCGCACAGAACAAAAGAATGCCTGTGCATGTGTAAGTTGCCCATTTCTTTACAACCATGAAGAAATAATTACAACTCACATTCCAAAACTTTGAGGACATATCTGTAAAATTCTGCAAATACCAAAAAATAATAAAGGAAAAGATGCACAGATGGAATACATACCTCTTTTAACCTCAAAAATATGGAGAATTTCTCACAAATAGTTTTTGCTATTCTACTCACCGATCTTTTTCAGTATCATACTTAGTGAGATGGGTGACCCACTACTGAATCAGAACTTGGATTGGTATTACATAATGGCATGGAAGATGAGACTGCAAAAGAGACCATATGTGTAATGTTTTTTTACCTGTTTCCTAAGCTTGAATCATGTTAAGATTAGTTGAACTGTTATGGAATAAAGACAAAACACATTACAAAACAAAAGTTGAGAGTTGAAGGAACTTACTGTGAATGGGCAGCAACTTGAACTCCATTAACGTCCTGAGGGACGTCAGACCCCTAGGAGAAAAAGACATGTTTTATAACAAACTGACCTAGAAAATGGAGCCAAATCAGAGACATTGGTATCATGATATCATTGTAGTGTACCTTTAATTCAAGGTGAATATTTTTATCATAATGAACTTTAACTTTAGGGATGAAATTGAGGTAAATAAATTTTACTTAAAATCAGGAATGAACAGTGCTAAGACCAGTGATAACACATTCTAAAGAAATGGGGCTACAGGAAGGGGACCAGGGAGAACCTGTCTTGAACGCCAGCACCCGAAAAAAACAAAAAAAAAAGGAAAGATATTTTGAGGAAGTTATTTCTCCACAGTCTCCAAAAAGAAAACACAAGTCAGAGGAGTTCTATGATGAGAAAAAGATCTGCCTTAACACAATGGTATGAATTTACATTATTATAAAGGGCAGTGAAAACTAACAGAACTCAGAAAGTAGAAAAGTAAATAAAAGACCGTATTAGAAGAAACTACATGAAGTGTTAACATTGCTGAAATTATATAAATGAATGACAATGAAAGCAAAATATATATTAAAATATTAAAGGGAATAACTGAAAGCCTGACAAAAGCTAGCCAACTCACCCGGATCGGAGCAATGCTTTCTGAGGAATGAAGAGAGACCTATGAAGATTAACAAAGGCCACAATGTGGGAATTTAAAAAAAATTATGTTTTTTTTTCCTTGGGAGAAATAAATGGTACAGAACATTCTGCATGAGGTCTTCTTATCTGGGAAAAGTTGCTGAATTTCAAGGAGAAATGAAGATATATATGGGCATTCAGGAAGGCACAAGTAGGTCATTTACAAAGAAGGTTCTATTCTTTGTTTGCTGTGGCAGATTAAGTGATTTTAGGCATACTCCCCTCGTTAAATAAAAACTTAAAAACTGAAGAAAATACAAGAAATGATTGTTTTCAGATAGTGGGAACAAACCATTCAACCCTATGATCCCAACATTAGGGCAACAAATTTGCAGAGCGCAAAAACCTTGATAACAGCATGCCTGCCATTCCCTGTGAACCAGAAAATGGGCGCAGAGAAACAAATCTAGTTCAATGGAATATGATCATAAAGAAAGCAAATATAAGAATTTTAACAAAGGCGAGTGGCCTTGATTAGAATTTATATTTTAAAATAACAGACCAAATAACTATGGCACCAGGCTATATGCAAGTTAAGAACTACAGCTTTAGGGGGCTGGAGAGATGGCCTAGCGGTTAGGAGCGCCGACCGCTCTTGCAGAGGACCCGGGTTCGATCCCCAGCACCCACATGGCGGCCGAGAACCGTCTGAAACTCCAATTCCAGGAGAACTCCAGTTCCAGGGGAATCCGAGACCGTCTTCTGACCTCCGCGGCATTGCACGACACGGGTGCACAGACTTGCATGCAGACAGTACATTCATACACATACGGAAATAAATAAAAAAATAAAAAATTAATAATAAAAAAAATTAAAAAAAAAAAGAACTACAGCTTTAGTCCTAGCTATTCCCTTGAGGTTTTTTAGTGAATTATTAAGTTAGGGAATTATAGGGTGAAGCTCTAGGACAATAAATGACACATCCCAGGCATTGGTAACTTTAAATATTTATGTAGTTTATGTAAGAAATGGACATAGTTTGAAATCCAATCAGCTGCAATGGAGAGGATATATTAGATTCCCTGAGTGTTAGGTAGAAACAGAAGAACTGTCATTTAACAATATGTGTAGAAGATCCTTAACTTTATTCTGAATATTACACAAAGATGGTTTTCAATTAACTTAAATTTCTAACCAAAATAGCCCCACCAAGCTCTCAAGGGATAGTCCCATCCAGTGATCACACAGATGATAGTGGATAAACTACATGTGTTACAAATCAAAATTGAGTCATGAATCAGGGAAAGGCATTGGTTGGGACGAGGAATTTGCTGAGAGGGATGAGAGTAATATAGGAGAAGGGATGGGGAGATGGAATAATTAGAATACATTGTATACAGGTATTCAATTGTCAAAGGAGTAACTAAATCTATGTATGTTTACATACACTTTCAGAAAGACAGCAAATGTCAGATACTCAATTATGTAAAATGACAGAGTACAAAATTAAACATAACCATTCAACATACTAAGAAACAAGAAATTAGCAATAAACCCACACTTGAGAAATATGATATAAATACAAGAAAACAGATTATAATGCATAATTTTTAGAGCTGAAGAAAATAACATTTTTGAAATTAAAACTCAGGGAATGGATTTAGTAATTGGACATGAAAAAAATCTGAATCTGACTGCAAGGCAGTAGAAACCCATGACTCTAAACCAGACACAGGAGAAAGGAACTGTAAAATATCTACAGTGTTATGCAAAACATTCTTAATTTGATATTATTCAATTTATCCATTGTTTCTTTTGTTTGCTTGCTTGTGTAGGATATTATTTAAATAACCTTACTTCACAGTGATGTTTCCTTCATGCTTTCTTCTGATATCTTGTAGTCCCATGGCTCACATTTAGGTCTTTGAATTAATTTTATTTATTTATTTATTTATTTATTTATTTATTTATTTATTTATTTTTGCATTTTTGAGACAGGGTCTCCCTTTTAGACCCAGCTGGCCTGGAGCTCGCTCTGTAGACCAGGCTGGCTTTGAACTCACAGAGATCCACCTGCTTCTGCCTCCCAAGTGCTAGGATTAAGGGTGTGCACCACTACTCCTGGCTAGGTCTTTGAATCATTTTAAGATGTTATCTATGGGGCTGGAGAGATGGCCTAGCGGTTAAGAGCGCCGATCACTCTTACAGAGGACCCAGGTTCGATCCCCAGCACCCACATGGTGGCTGAGAACTGTCTGAAACTCCAATTGCAGGAGAACTCCAGTTCCAGGGGAATCCAACACCCTCTTCTGACATCCACAGCATTGCACGACACGGGTGCACACACCTGCATGCAGACAGTACATTCATACACATACAGAAATAAAATTAAAATTAAAAAAATATTAAAAAGAGATGTTATCTATGTAATGAGAGGAATGGCTATGGTATAACATCTCTACATATGTATGTACAGTTCTCTTAGCAAAATGTATTTTTTAATTTGTAAAATTTGTGTTTATCTTTTAACTAGCATACAAAGAAATAAGCTTCATTACGGCTCTTTCATAATACTATGTTTTGGTTGATCTTCCCGCTCTCCTTTCACCTGCATCCTCTTATCTTTCCTTTCCCACTTTATTCTTCCATCTCCATTATTTAACTTTCTACTTTCATGTCACATGTATTCTATTGTTCTCTTTTCCCTTCCTAAAAAATTAGTTTTGACTTTACGTGGCATATGCCCACACTCATGTATACAGAGAATTAATACAACTTGGAATCTGGGATGAGTAAATAACTAAGTTGGAGATTATTTGCCCAGTATATTTGAGTACATAAGTTCAGTTTCTGACATGTAAAAAATAAGACATAGGTATGAGAAAGGTCATGTAATATTTGTTTCTCCACGTCTAGGTTGCTCCATTTAATACAATAATGTGCAGTCCTTCAATTTTCCTGAAAATCTCCTAGATTCATTTTTCTTTACAGTTGCATAATAGAAACAGAGACCAACATTAAAGGAAAGGTGGTAGGAAGAATAACGTGAAGTTGGAAAGAAGTACTAAAATAACAGTTTGCAGGGGTTATTCATTCTGATGTTTATCGTAGAGTGGAGAAAACAACAAATTACAATAATTTTAATTCGTTTCAAAACAGAAAAGTTTTAAATTTAATAGAACAAAAAATTTTAAGAATTCAAAATAATAGTTATCCTAAACTGATCACTTATTGTGCTCTACGTCATATATCAATAATATATGATTATTTTAAATATAAGGGTTAGTGAGATAACCGAGTTGATAAAGTTGTTTGCCACCAAACATGACAATCAAGTTCTAACCCCAGGACACAGCTGGTAAGCAACAATAGACCAAAGGGAAATCAATTATATGACATAATAAACTTCATCAAGACTGCAAGAACTAAGTTTCTTGGAGCACTCTTTATTCTGATATTCTTGACCTCTGTCGTGGATTTAAAAACCATCTCTGTAGGGGCTGGAGAGATGGCCTAGCGCTTAAGTGCACTGACTACTCTTGCAGAGGACCGGGGTTGGATCCCCGGCACCAACATGGCGGCTGAGAACTGTCTGTAACTCCAATTCTAGGAGAACTCCAGTTCCATGGGAATCTGACACCCTCTTCTGACCTCCCTGGCATTGCATGACACAGGTACACAGACCTGCATGCAGACAAAACATTCATACACAAAGAATAAATTAAAAAAAAATCTCTGTAAAAAAAGAAAGCATTATTCAAGAGGATTTTCTGTCTTTATCATATTCTCAAGCTTCCCAAGTTGTCTTTGCTTCAGATACAACCTTATATACAGAACTCAATGCAAATAATGATAAATACAATGGTATTTATAGAAAATGAAGCATTATTGTCTAATATTACAAGAGCTTGAGGTACTGATACCAGTTGGGGCTAACAAAATACTGATGAAAAGTGTTACTAAAATTGAATAATAACATTCCATAAGAGATCATAGAAAATATCAAAGTATATTTTCATCCAAATATTATGAGCTTTGTAAACAAGAAATACAGCCCTGTGCAAAAAAATAAGGAAATGAATAAAAACTTTTCCAATGGAAGCCCAAACATTGATAATTTAAACCTTACAACAACAATTTTCTGGATTTAGGTCTATTGTTCTTTAATTGGATGTTTTTATAATTATTTTGTTCAGTGTGTGAAGCAATAATAGGAATAAAAGAAAATTAAACGGGCTCACATTCCTCTGAAAGAGTGCAATGTCTCTTTTGCCTCACTTTAAGAATAACCTAGCCAGGTATGGTGGGGCACACCTTTAATCCTAGCACCTGGGAGGCAGAGGCAGGCGGATCTTTGTGAGTTCAAGGCCATCCTGGTCTACAGAGTGAGTTCCAGGACAGCTGGGGCTACAGGGAGACCCTGTCTTGAAAAGACCAAAAAAAGAAGAAAAAAAAATAACCTAATTTTTTCTGAGGAATTGTTATATTCATATTGAAAGTTTTCTTTATGAATTGCTTTGTTGTTTACATCATTTAACAGATGAAAATCTTTCAGAATAAACTATTTTTATATAAGTAGGTGTATAGAACTACCCTTTGTGAGAATGGCCATCTTCTTCATCAAAGCAGCTGTGATTGCCCAAAAGAGATCCTAAAATCTGGCATGCAAGAGTGAAGATTATATTTAAATGTTTAAAAGTTATTTTTCTAAACTAAATTGGAGACATCTAAAATAAATATTGGTTAAATGAGTAACCAAGTCTGTATATGTCAATTCAAACTCAGTTTTAATTTAGATGATTTAAATATTCATTAGAATATATTTTTGGTTGATGGTAGAGCTTGGTGATGAAATATATTTTTGATTCATAAGAAATTAATCCAGACTTCTAAAAAATTATATTAACTTTTCTTGGCCTATTTTTTGAATTTAAAAGTCACTTCCTTCTTTAAAGAAACATAAGATTCTTGTTGAACTACTGCTTTATATTCCTTCATAATTCACATAAAGTATAAATTATTCAATTTTTTAATTAATGATTTTAAGTTATGATTTTGACTGTTTTGCCTGCATATATGTAAGTTCAATGTATCTGTAATTCCCACAGAGGCTAGACAAAAGCATTAAATTTCACTGGACATGGAGCTATGGATGGGTGTTAACTGCGTTTTGGGTGTTAGTAAACTGAAACCAGGTCCTCAGAAAGAGCAGCCAGACCCATCTCTGTAGCACAGAAGGCATGTAATTTATTTGAAAAAGCCATTTTCCAATTGTTCAGTATTTTTGAGATTGTACTATCTATTGCATTTGAATTAATTTTAGCAAGGCCGTATCAGTATTTTTTTTTATGTTTCACTCTGCCTTATGTTTTAAATTTCTCAAACTGGGTATTTTTCAACTGTTCATCAAACTTTAGACTTTACAATACTCCGTTAGGAGTGCTACTGAATGTTTTAGTGATCTCCATGTAAGTGTTTCCTTAGAAGACTTTTCCTTAAAGTCTATTTCAAAAACTAACTAGTTATAGGAAAGCAGGAAAGATTCCTGCTTAGAATAGCCACTGTATCCTCAGATTTTAAAACAAAATATGACATAGATTGTAGGTACAGAATAAATAGCTCAAGAATAATCTAAAACATGAATTAACATGTAAATGGATAATGAACATAAAATTAGAGACTTCATTTTCCTTTCAATAAACTGAGAAATTCAATACCCAGCTCAAATGACTTATCTTATGATTGTCTTGACTTTAATAAAAGTGAAAAATAGCACGATAATTTTTTATGTACAACATGCTAAAATTGTAGAGCTCATCAACTTCTTTGCCGATGGAAATCTATCTGAAGACAAGGGAACGACTCAATAGACAGTGAACATTATGAATTAGAAAAAAATGCAAATGGAATACCAGACAGCAACTGAGCTTGAGGGATTTCATACTCTTTCCACTAAAGAATTACAGTTTTTCAAACATGTGCTAACCTTTCCTATAAAGGACGTTATTCTCAAACATTAGCAACTAATATGATGAAATCTCACAAAAAAACTTTAAAATTGAGAAATATGGGTTCATGCCAAGTATCTTTTATTGGTGGTTTTGAGACAAGGTCTCCCTTTAGCCCCAGCTGTCCTGGAACTCACTATATAGTCCAAGCTGGCCTTAAAAGCACAGGGATCCACCTGCCTATTCCTCCCGAGTGCTGGGATTACAGGCATGCACCACCACGGCAGGTCAACAACCTTATTTTTATGAAGAAAAATGTCATCCAATTCACTTGGCTGATTTTTGAAGGCATTTTCGAATGTTGAGTAAGGAATGGCTTTATCATAAATTTCCTTTGTTACATTTCAAACTCAGCATGTGATTTGTTTTTCTTTTTTTAATTTTATTTATTTTTGTATGTGTATGAATGTACTGTCTGCATGTAGGTCTGTGCACCCATGTTGGGCAATGCCACGGAGGTCAGAAGAGGGCAGCGGATTCCCCTGGAACTGGAGTTAAAGATGGTTTTCAGCCACCATGTGGGTGCTGGGGATCGAACCCGGGTCCTTTGCAAGAGTAGTAGGTACTCTTAACGTCTAGGCCATCTCTCCAGCCCATGTTATTTATTTATTTATTTATTTATTTATTTATTTATTTATTTATTCGTCTTTTTGAGACAGGGTCTCCCTATAGCCCCAGCTGGCCTGGAACTCACTCTGTAGATGACGAGGCTGGCCTTGAAATCACAGAGATCTGCCTTCCTCTGCCCCTGCCTCCCAAAGTGCTTTGATAAAAAGCATGTGACACCATGCTTGGCTATGTGATTCTTTTCTTTTTATGTGTATGAATATAATGTCTACATGTAGGTTGGTGCACCCATGTCATGCAATGCCTCGGAGGTCAGAAGAGGGCGTCAGATTCCCCTGGAACTGGAGTTAAAGACGTTCTCAGCCGCCATTTGGGTGCTGGGAATCGAACCCGGGTCCTCTACAAGAAAAGTTGGTGCTCTTAACACTTAGGCCATCTCTCCAGCCCCGTGATTCTTTAGAATGGAAAAATGTACTGCAATTATGACATCTGTTTTAATAAAGATATAGAGAATACTGCCCAGTTTCAGATAAGAACTTACCCATAAGAAATTATTTAGTCCTCTCTCAATGTGATAATTGTTTTAGAACAGTAAATTAATAAACTTTTCTTAGACTGTTTCATATTTAAACAAAAATCCTAAAATATATAAAACGTTTATTATGATACACTAATTTCATTGTAATTGTGCCATTAGATTAGTGTTTTTTTAATCTGGTTACTTGTGAGCTCCTTGGGAAATTCTCAGGTTCCATAAAAGACAATATTTTATTATGTACAAAACAGCAATTAAGAATCCCAGATGAGCTTGCATAGAACTTGTGCATACTGTGACTATTGCTGTAAGGATATTTGGGGACACAAAACAGGCTCTTTAGGCTGTATTACATACATCATAGAGTTGGGAAGAAGGTGGTAGCTTGGGGATGTGCGAAAATACGAAAGCAATCTAAATGACATGAAGCTGTAATGTATAAAAATCACATAATTCAATAAAAAGTTTAAAATAAAAATGAATGGCTAGGCGTGGTGATGCACATCTTTAATCCCAGTACTCTAGAGGCAGAGGCAGGTATATCTCTGTGAGTTCAAGGCCAGCCTAGTCTACATAGTGAGATTTTCCAGGACAGCTAAACCCTGGCTAAGAAAGACCAAAAAATAAAAAAAAAAGTAAAATGAATTTTGGAAATATAAGAGAGAAATATAGAAATGTTTGCATTCAAAATTGAGCTGCTCTGGGGCTGGAGAGATGGCCTAGCAGTTAAGAGTGCCGACTGCTCTTGCCAAGGACCCGGATTTGATCCCCAGCACCCACATAGCGGCTGAGAAACGTCTTTAACTACAGTTCCAGGGGAATCCGACACCCTATTCTGACCTCTGGGGCATTGCACGACTCGGGTGCACAAACCCACAAACCTACATGCAGACAGTACATTCATACACATTAAAAAAAATTTGAGCTGCTCTGTAAACCTTAGTAAATGACTATACTCCTCAGCAACAACTTTAATCTATACCATGTCATTATTAAACTCATTTGTGGACTGTTTGAAGTTATTAAAGGGACTGAAAATTTTATGAAAGGTACAAAGTTATACCCCCACTATCAATAATGCCTTATAGAAGGACATAGTAAGTGAATACTTTTTTGTATATTGTCTGTACGATGAAAAATAAATAATTTTATTGCATGGAAAAACTAAGGTATATATTATGGTTATGGAGATTATTAGCATTGTTAAAACTTCAACAACAACCAATGTGCATTACTAACACAACAAGCAAAGAAATAGTAAAAGATAAATCCTTTGATAAAACAGGTGTCATCTACAGCTCATATGAAATAATATATTATGAAATTGTGACACTCAAGAATTATGCAGTAAATCAACACTCAATAAAGTTTCATTGTTGAAATTTCATTAAACAAAATCACTTAGATAGACATACAATCAGGAGACTAATAGTAAGGATAATGTGCTGATAAATTTAACCATTGATACCAACTATATATTCAATTTAAATGTGCAGAGAATTTTATATGTAGTATCATTTTATATAAAAACAAGCTTAGGCATGTCCAGATTAATTACCATGTGAATTATAGCATAATATTTAAAGAATAAAACTGGTTTGACAATATTCAAGGCAATGTAAGAGAAAGGAATAATCAATTGTACAAACTGATTTAGCTTATATAAAATTGGTATATGCTCTAGCAACTCAGCACTGCAAAATTTTGGAAAAGATCAAAGATGGCACTATTTATACTACTTTTTTAAGGCAAAAAGATTAAAGTTTTCTGGTGGAAAGTGAAAGGTTGGAAAGAATTGAAAAAAATATCAAAAAGCATGTTTGTTTTCCTGACTGTAATGATAGATCATGTCTGGATACACATTTTACCATGATACACCCATTGATTATTGCATCTCTCAACTTTCACCAGAGAAGCTTCTTTTTTCAGTAGATGACAATTAATGCACAGACCCACAACTGGTCAACACGCAAAGAATAAGAGACTGCAGAATGCTGACCCTAAATGGAACACCAGTTTCACACCCTCTCCTCCCAAGGCTCAGGGATCATTGCAGAAGATGACACGGAAAAGAACTTTGTAGATAAATATCAGGAAAACATGCTGCCTGGGCAACACATGGTAGTTACACGTTTCAATCTCTGGTACTTCTGAAAGCATACACAAGACTTCTGGAAGTCCAAACCTGAATGGATGGAGATAGGAATAAGATAGCTGTTTGGAGGGAGGGGGGAGAGTCAGGTGTTTGTTTGTTAGTTTGTTTGTTTGTTTTTAAGGACATGATTCCCTTGTTGCTTGACTGGACTCTGTGCTCCAAGAGATAGACTCATAACCAATAGCATTTGGGGATAATAATTGGGATTTATAGCACTGTACAAAAAAAGGACATAAATTTGGGGTTCAGGTAATTTGGATGTGGATATAGATGGGAAAGGACATCTGAATATACTCCTAATACATTACATGAAATTCTTAAATGATTAACAAAAATCAAAAATAAATAAAATGTTAAGTAAAATCATTATGCTAAACATCAGCTTATTGTAAATATCATTATGCTAAATATCAGCTTATTGTAAAAAAATTCTACATTACAATACCTTAAGAGGTAATAATCAATGGCATTCTATATACACAATCTATTAAAAATGAAAATATTTTACTTGCAACCTTTTAAATCTCCTTCAAGTTGTTTCTGATTCTTGTCTATAAATAATTAGAAAATAATTGTCTACATAACAAATTTAGGTGAACTAAGTGAGATTGCACATATAAAAAAGCTAATTTCTTTCTGGTTACAAAAGTAACGAGATGGGCATGGCTGGGGAAACAGGTCTAAATTGACTGTGAAAGGTTGTATGAAATGCACAAAGACTCAATAAAATATTTTAAAAGTCATGCTCAATGAATATTAGCATTTTTACTTCTGTTTTAATATGGGAATCACTCAATCTGTACGACAAAAAATAGAATAGAAAAACTTTTCTGTTTATTCATCATCTGCTTAGGAAAACCCAAGCTAACAATTGACACAAATAGGTCTTTTGCTTATTATTTTAAATCTAGGGTAATAGTGAAAGAAATTCCAATTGTCCACTAATGAAAACATCTGCCTGCCTGTCCTCTTGAGATTTTGAGAACTCTCTGCTAAACAGTTCACAGCTCATATTTACAAAATAAATGAATAACCAAGCAACCATAAACAAGAGTCAGTAACAAAGAAATTACTACATTTAGGTCATTTGAAGAAGCTAAGATAGAATGAGACATAAAAGATAAAAACATGCATCATAGAGTTTGAAATAAAATGTCAAATTTCCATGGTCCAGTTAACTAAAACAAATGGAGAAGACAGGTTACAAATATGTGGACTAAACCTCTTCATCATCAACATAAAATCCTCAGCAGCAAAACAATAAACAAAAAACACCTGCCACAGTTCTGGCTGCTTTTATCTTGTATCCTTATGATGTTACATCACCACACACCAGAGTAATCATTCCAAAAGAATATCAGGTTTCATTATTTTCCACATTGATTCCCTTCAATGACTGCACACCTGATTTAGAAAATGAAATGTGAAACTTAGTGAGTGTTTCTTTTTTTTTATATTTAATATTATATGTTTTATTTTTTATTTTTTATTGATGCTTTGTGTATTTCATACATCATTTTCCAATTCAGTTCAGGCATATATCCCCTTCCCTTACCCCCACCCTACCCCTACCCATCCCAGATTATGCATTCTGCCGTCTTTTCTGCATCTTTCTGGGTTTTTTTGTTTTGTTTTGTTTTCATTTTTTTTAATAAGTGATAATTTGTGAGTACAAGCATCCTTCATGTAAAACCAATTTGCGAGTAGTTGTGCCCAAACCCACACAGCTCATGGGTCCCACTATCCAGCAGGGGGGGCTTGTATGTTCAATCAAGTTGATCAAATAAGTGTAGAGTCTATATTGCTGTAGTTTCACCATTCACCCCAATCGCAGTGTTTCTATCAAGGCGCTAATTGTCCTCTACATTTGCTTACCCTCTGGCTTGAATTCAACTTCATTCCTTTTCTCCTTTTGCTCCTAAATGACTCTACTATCTTTGCCATCTATTCTTAGATATGCCAGGCATTTTATGATTCCTTAATAGTTTTTCGCATAGTTCCTTGCTCTGAATTATTTTCTCTTAGCTCGCCACTTAAAGTCACTCTGCACATTCTACACATTTCTGATAGTCACTTTGTTTAGCTTCCTTTATTTCACTTTGTTAACATACATGGCAGTTCAATAATATTAAGTTTCACCATCATACACCTTCAGAATTTTTCATGGTCGGAAGTCAAAACTTTACAGGTTATGAGATATAAAATAATATCCTTTTGTCTCATAACTTCTGTCTACTACGTTTCTACTTTTTTCCCTATTAAGATAAACTTCTCTAAATAATTTATAGAAATGGAATCGTAAGTTTGCATTTTTATGAATAACTTATTCCACTGAGAATACCCTAACGATCACTTCAGCTATGATGTGCTATGTCATAATTTCCTTCATTTTAAGAGTTAAATAATATTGCATTACACCAGGTTTATTATCTAGTGACACTAGGGTTAATCATTCTGCATAGAAAAGCACACATGCATATACCCAGTCCTTTATTTAACTAATAATTTGTCATAAGAGTTCACATCCCCAGTCATATAATAATTAACTTTTTAAATATAAAATCCAAAAATATTAAAGATGTATACTATACACTATTAAGGAAATGGTATCCCTATGAAGTTAAAAAAATCAGACAGAAAATATTAATAACCTCAAATATTTATGAGAAAAGATATCCAAACATTCATAAACCATTGATGTACAATCAGACTTATAAACAATCAATCAAAACAACTCGAACTGGAAAGAATAATGAGAAGGAAAGTAATAAAATAGAAAATAATGACAAATAGCAAAAAATATTGAAAAAAGCATGTGTTTCAAAAGATTCAGAAATGAAGGGGTCATCTGTATGATCAAAAAAAAGCAATGCAAAATGGTAAAAAATATATAGACACAAATATATACATGATTAAAAATGAAAATTTGAGGGATTGGAAAGATGGCCTAGAGGTTAAGAGGACCGACTGCTCTTGCAGAGGACCTGGGTTCAATCCCCAGCACCCACATGGCGGCTGAGGGCAGTCTTTAACTCCAATTCCAGGGGAATCCGACGCCCTCTTCTGACCTCCATGGCAATGCACGACACGGGTGCACAAACCTACATGCAGACTGTACATTCATACACATACAAAAATGAATAAAATTTTAAAAAATAAAAAATTGTCATAATCTTAGGCTTACAACTATTAAAATATTTATGAATTGGCAGCTTCCTTGAAAAACTGTATGTCAACAATGGTAAGGCAAACAGATGCCCACTATACATTGTACATTAAGGGTATAATGCTACATAGGTTAATATAATAAAAATATATGTTTTACACTGTATGATATTCACAAACATTCAATAAGGAAGGTAAAGTTATATAGTATTTGCACATAAAAAACTAAGTCTGTCTTTCAAACATGTAAAAATGTCCTCTTGTTCTTAGCTCTCTCATGAAGACACATATGTGTCAGGTACCTCTATACACGTATAAGGTATAGAGATCTGGCATAAATTTATACTAAAATCTTGAGAACATGAGAGTAATGAAAACAATCACAGGCTAATCTCTCGAATACATAATAAAATAATTTAAATATAATTTCTTATAGCTCCTAAACAAATATTGACATTTAAATTTTAAATTTTGAAACAAATTAGCACATATACGCATACTGGGATTATTCTAAGAGAATACAGACAGTTTTAACACAGGAAAATCTTCTCATGTTATAGTCCATTTTAACTGACAAACATGGAAAATTCAAGTAATGCTCCATTCTTATTTCTTACGAAGTGCTTTTCTGTCTAGACTAGTAATTTAACTACATCATCAATATTAAATTTTAGTTAATCTCAAATGTTAGTCCCCTAACGATTTAAAAGTAAGATCTTATACATTTTGAACTTAAAACTTCATAAACACTACTTACCTTATTCTCTTTTATAATGAAACCAATGCACCTAAGTTGTGAACTACGAAAGTATGCACTTACAAATATTGCTTTGTATTCTTCCTTACAAACTTCTATTATACTGCAGAACATCAAATTCCTTGTGTTAAAACTTTTCATTATAGAGATATAAAGGATTTATCTGAAGAAACACTTTTAGAAAAATACAACCTCATGTATCCAAGTAAAATTCCTTTCATACAGACAGCACATTGTTGAAAACTGATTAACACATATTTCTTAGAAAAAGCCACATCTTCCTCTATTCGCCATCAAATTTATTTTAGCATGCTCAGAAGTTAATGGAATATTTATAAATAATATATATAATATATATATCAAATGGAAATAATGAGCAAGGAAATTCAGGTCCATAAAGACAAATACCTCATGTTCTCTCCCAGATGCAGAATTTATTTTAGAATTTTTAGACTTCTGTGTTTAAGTCAGAGTCTATAGAGGCCAGGAAGCAAGAAATGAACCGAGGTTGGGAGCATGAGAGCAGGATTAAAGTCGAGGGGTAGTAAAACACATGTGATGGGAATTTAGGTGCCAGGGTACTAGGAAGCAAAAAGTCTAAATGAGGATTGAGGCAAGGATATAGGGAAAGAGATGAGGCTTAGGAGGATGGTTAAACAAATATATAAAAAATGATATAGAAAATTATTATTGTATAATCTAAGTAGAAAATATGTGCTTTGTGCTCTTCACATTTAAAAATATTATGTTGATGTTCAATTTCTTAATCTCTACCATAACTGAAATTATATAGATAAAAACCATAGTTTGGGAAGTTAAAAAAAAACATAAACAGAAATGACTGAAATAAGTAAACTGATACAATTCTCAAACTAAAAATAATAAATTATATTTTAGAATATAAATTCAAAATTCTATGTTCACAATAATTAATTTTAAATATTATTTACTGAAAAGATGTACATATGAAAATAGTTTTATCAGAAGTATCACATCATATCTGTGTAATGTTCTTCCCAGAAGCCACAGAATTTGAAAGAACATTGCCAGTGTCAGGCATGGGATACCTTCTGTCCACTGTTGCTCCAGGAAGCCCTTAAGGCTATCATCACAACAGAAGCCATTGCCACTGTTCTTTGTTGACAACTAGAACTAGATGGTAGAATTCTAGTGTAGAACATACCACACAGTTTAGAAATAGGACAGAGAGAAATCAAGGTGGAACTCAACTGGAAGACTTTTCCCATCTGGCTACCATTCATTATGCCTTAAGTTTCTATGCAGGCTTCTGTGGGAGAAAATTCTTCAATGGTCTTACCCAGCTGTGGTTTCTGTGGGCAACAATGCCGACCTGGCAAGAAAGATTTGTTGAGTGCTATAATGCCGGTATGACTGTTTCAGATGATAGGAGTAAATAATCTCTTTCAGACTGGATTTGAAACCTACTTCACAAGAGGGAATACATGTCTGGTATTGTAAAACTGGTAAAAGCCTATGGCTGTGAAGTTCAAAGGCTGTATAAAAAAAAAGGTCTACTACTAATGTTTTGCTAAATGAACAGGTATTCAAACTGTTTCTAAATATTCAGTTTTATACCCAAGACTAAAGTTGTTCTTAGCCTTGCTTAGTGAAGATTCTTTTCCTAGTGGCCTGTGGATAATTCAGAGATTCAAAATTGCTTAAGTGTTGAGAATAAGTGACTGTTGAGTACTCATCTAGAGACATCTATATTATCATCTACAAGGTCCATGGTGCATGATGAAAAGTGGTTGGAAATATTTTTAAGAGCTGCTGTATGAAAAGAGTGATATGAAACTTTTCTCATGGATACAAACATGAACAAACTCAAAAAAAACCAACAAAGTTGGCATTAAGTTAGGGGAGAGACTAGATGGGACGAAGTCAGTGGTATCGGCATTGAGTACAAAGGGAATAAGAGAAAGAAAGGGAGGCTAAATATTAACAAAACTCTTTTTACATGGAAGAAATAAGAAAAAATAAAAAGGAAAAAATGAAATACATGACAAAGTTGTGGATTTTTGAAAACGTGTTCTTAAAAAATATGCACATGAAAATTATGCCTGCATGTAAGTATCCGTGTGTTGTATAGTGCCCACGGAGAACAGTAGAGGGTGTTAGATCCCTTGGAACTGGAGTTATGGATGGTTGTTAGCCACCATGCAGGTGCTCAAATTTAAATTCGGGTCTTCTGCAAAAGCAGCCAGTGCTCTTAACTTCTGAGCCGTCTCTCCCACCACAAAGGTTTTGTTCTTTAAAGTAGAATTATAAATGCTTTTTCAAGTGAGAAAGCAATAATTGACATTCAACTTATCTTCAAAACGGTAGTCTAAACTTTAAAGCTCAACTTTGTTTCAAAATAATATTGAAGTTTAATTTATATAAAGTTCCATGATGATTTTGTAATAATGATTACTTACTATAAAAAGAATTTTTAAATTTTTAAATTTCAACCTGAGACCAGAGGACTAGAATATATTTTCTTGAGGCTGGGAAGGAATGTTAGAATTACAGAGGCAAACTAGAAAGATAAATAGCTGTCTTATATAAGATATTTTAACACAGTATTTTAACTTGAGTCCATCTGCCTATTGTTGACATCTGCCTATTGTTAATGTCAAGAGACAAGGCTTATAGTTCTTGGTAAAGTCAGAAGGCAGACGATTTACAGCTCTCTGCAATAAAATTGAACTGTCTTTTAAATAAGTTAGTAGAGAATGTTTAAATTAGATAGTTATTTTACAAAACAAAGCTATGAATAAAATGTCTTCTCAAAGTGTGAATATACATTTAATGTCATATTTATAAACAAAATTACCACTTTGTCCTCAAATCTGTCTCTGGTTATTGAAGAAATTTTAAATAAATATGAATTGTATAAAACACAATTAGAATAAAAATATTTCAATTTCTATGTAATGCTAATTTATAGAAGAAAAATTAGGATGTTGGTGATATAATTATATAATCGTATTTTTAACAGTACTATTATACTAATGGAGGCTTTGCTCTGTGCATCTAACAAGAAACATCAATGAGGGGCTGGAGAAATAGCTCAGTGGACCTGGCTTCATTTCCCTTTACCCACATGGCAAATAACAGTAACTCCAGTTCCAGGAGAGCCAGTGCCCTTTCCTGACCACCTTTGGCACTGCATGACAAGGGTACACCTAACTACACATAGGCTGTCTTTCACTCATACACTTAAAATTAAAAAAAGAAATAGAAAAGAAATATCAATGAACAATATTAATGTGGGAGCTTTAGATTGGGTAGAATTTCATAGATCTATCAGTACAAAAAAACTATCCAAATATATTCAGGTTATATACAGGGAAAATAATATTAGCATAGCCTCACTTTCACACTCTCGTGGATTCTCAACGTGACACTGGATTTGTGTGACCTCATGACAGATGTGCTATGTTGTGAAGTACCCTATATACTCTATATATAAACATACAGAAATGTGAAACTTTGCTTAAAGGGAGCAGAACAAGGTAGAATGATCTGTTCCTTTGAACCAAAGAAATGAATAGCTGTTTTATTACAGTGTCTTGCATACACGGAAAAGCCTGGGAAAGCAAGGGCATGTGAAAGCAAATCTCTTGGGTTGATACATATCTAAATTAGAAGAGAGACCAACAGAGAAGGCATATGCCTTTGAGATAAAATTAATTCTACTTAGCCAAATATACCATGAAATCAGTATGGATGAATAGCATTAACAAAAATTCAATCACATTTGTTTAAGTCACTGATGTCTTTCTCTGTTCCCACAGCATTAGCTAAGGTATCTTCCTCAGTAAAACATATATTTATTTTTTGTGTAACTAATTTAGCTGTGTTTCCCAAGAGTAGGTAGAAATAAAACAGTATAGCACATTTAAGATAGGGAGAACTATCAAAGTTCCTAATGTAACCAATATCTAACATTAAAACTTTTAATATATTACCTTAATTACACTGAAGTTATAGAGTAAATGCATATGTTTGAGGGAAAGTATGTGCAGTTTTGGTACTGCCTATCTATTGCTGAGATTAAGTTCACTGGCATATCTATCATCACAGAAGTCCCACAAGGAGATGAACTAATTTAATGCATTTTATGTCATTGTTTTAAACAAATATTTCTCCTGTATTCTTGATCTATGCAGATAACTTAAAACATTCTAACTTTATGGACAGGTATCCAAACTTCTCCTAGCACAAGACCCATCAGTCGCAGAGAAGGGTTTTTGATAAGATAATTGATGAAGCAATATCAATCATTATCAGGTTCCTGAATAATGAATAAATAGGTGATGAAGTCCGAAGAAATGGATTCATTCTCTTGAAAATAAGAGACTAGTCTTCCACTGAAACTAGTGAGAAAGAAGTAAAACGCATTAATAAGCATAGCTGATGGAAGAAATATATTGGTAAGCCTAATGATATGCATTAATCATTATGCTGTCCACCATTTCTATACTCTTCACAATCACTCCATAAATTTATTATCATGTTCACCGTAAGGAGAGTGCATCTCACTGATAGTAATTAACTTGCTAAAAACCAGGTTCCTATTAATAAGCACAGAAAAAAATCAAATATCAAAAAGTATGACTCCAAAATATGGGCTGTAACAATTCCCAAATTCATGGGCTGGAGAGATGGCTCAACAGTTTAGACCATTGGCTACTCTTGGAAAGGGTCTGGGTTTGATTCCCAACACCCCATGGTGGCTAACAGCTGTCCATAAGTCCAGTTCCAGAGGAATCCAAAGCCCCTTTCTGACTCCTCAGGCATTGTACAACATGGGTGCATTTACTTTTATGCAGGCAATATACTCATACATATAAAATAAAAAATCAAAAATTATTTTTTAAATTCTGAAACTGTAAGTTTGCTGAGAACAAGAGAGAATGATCCTACACGTATATTGTGATTCTCAAAGAATAGAAATTTATGGAGCTGGAAAAACTGCTCAGTGGTTAAGAGAATTTGTTGCTCTTTGTGGAGGACCCAGATTCAGTTCTCAGCATGGTTCCCTGTGCCTACAGGACAGCTCACAGCTGTCAGTAACTCCAGTACCAGGGGATCTAATGATCTTCTCTGGCCTCCATGGGCATTGCATGACACAGGTGTGCTTATATACACCCAGGCAAAACACTCATACAGATGAAAATAACTAAAATTTAAAAGATAAAATGGAAATTGACAGAAGGTTTAGAATAGATATGAGTGGACTCTACCGGAATAAAGTAAGGAATGATAAAGGGTGCTGCAGAACATCCTAGAGTGTACCCATGAATGAAAATATAGTGCTGAAAAATCTCCCTAGTTATAAAAGTAAGATAGTCTGTTCTATATTTTGTCTCCATTAAGATAAATCCTTCCACTGGCAATTGATGGATGATGAGCTTTAGTCACAAAAAAATCTTTCTTTTCATTGTGGACTTATGAGTATGATAATCTTCCGATGCAACTCAGTTGCATCCACCAAAGGTGGATAGAATACAATTATTCTAGTAAATCAAAACCAAACAGAACCACTTACCCTCATTCTCATAAATCAGAGGAGGGCATATGCTTTATTTACAAGTCTTCCAAAATGTTCTCCAAGTACTTTAGCATTAAGTTCATTAATCATCTTAAGACAATTAAAACCTTTAAATACAGCAGCAGAAATATTTTAAACTTAATTTTAAATATTCTAGAAAACCGAGTATTGTAAATACCAATAGCTAGCTACCTGATGCTGCTACAGATTTACATAAATGCAGATTGTTCGTGCCCTTGCTGATGCTGTTTTCTAATTAAAAAACACTGGTAAAATAGTTCTGTCTCACTTCAGTAAATACCTATGAACTGATTTCTAGTAAGACAGTACTGACCATGTACATAAGTTGTAAAAGGACTCCATAGGCCATAGGACAAACTTTAGAAGTCGTTCATAGGTAATGATAGTATGAAAAACCCTACCCTTCTTTATTCCATAGTAATCAAGCATAGTGTGAATTAATGCTTGTCCTTCTAGACTTCCTCCGCTACGTCCCTTATTTGCACAACAGATCTGCCTATGTGATTTCTGTAGAATGGAATTAAAGGGTATTAACGATCTTAATACTTCCTTTACTTCATTTAACCCTCTAATAAAATTAAACTAAACATTTTCTATATATCCAGAATAACTCCATCTCTGAGTGTATTTCTAATGTTGGACATATACATACTTCTATCTCCTAACAGATTTCTTTAAACAGGAAATAACCAACTAAAATCACAGGCTCTGATATTCCTAATTGTGATACTATACTATTTTCCCTGTTAATGATCATCTTATCAGCCTGATGCATATTAGAAATTCCAGACCTGAACCTACAAAATTTAAGAAAATATACAAATATCCTGTTAATGTCAGGTCCCTGCTCTGGCAACCTTAATATGTTTTGCAGCAGCCTCCCTTCAGTTCACTTTTGTGTCTTGGTAGGTATGATATCATGCACTGGACTGCTTAACCACCTGTTCTTTGGAATCCGAGACCCTCTTCTGACCTCCGCGGCATTGCATGACACGGGTGCACAGACCTGCATGCAGACAGTACATTGATACACATACAGAAATAAATTAAAAAAATTAAAAAAAAAGAAATGACTGAGGAAGTAGACTATGATGTGGCTTTGTATGCTACACAACTTGAAGCTATTCTTGAGCAAAATAAATAAATGAATAAATAATAAATAAATCTTAAAAAAATATATTTTACTTTTTAAATTTTATGTGTATGACTGCATTGCCTGCACGTAGTAAGTATATCCACATTGTGCAATGCCCACAGAACTCAGAAGAGGGCATTGGATCCCCTGGGACTGGAGTTAGGGATGTTTGTTAGACACCATCTGGGTGATGGGAAGCAAACCTGGGTCCTTTGCAAGAGCAGCCAGTGCTCTTAACCACTGAACCATCTCTCCATCTCCTTGTTCATCAACTTTATGTTTACTAGTTGCTTGATATTTAAGTAGAGTCTCAACATGTACTCTAGACTGGCTGAAAATTCATGACCCTGCTGCCTCAACATCCAAAGCTCTAGGATTACAGACATATACCAGTAGACTTGGCCTTGTTAATTGTTTTTAAAGCAGAAATGTTGCCGACTTTGAAGGGAAATAGGAAATTAACAGAAATGATGATTAATGACTAAATGGTAATATATTTTTAAATGTCATAAATATTTTATATAGAGATTCAATACATTGTCTAGTACTATAAAATATATTACTTCACTAATTATTCTCCACTTATTACTCCCCAATTTATAATAATTGATCATTTACAGAAAGGATAGATTTCCAAATAGACAAATATTTTTGATATCTGTATCTTGTGAGCATTTATTTGAGCTATAAAAGTTTTATGCATAGCCCACTGTGAAAGTAGCATAACTTATTTGAAAAGAACACTGCCTTTTTCCTCCTTTGCTGTATGCCTAAATAGAGAATCTGCAGTTTCTATGTTATCTGCTTGATTTGAACTGTCCCTGGAGAAAACCAGTTTAAATATAGATACACACAGCTCAATTTTCCGGTAATTTTAAATTTTCTTTATTCTCAAAATGTTTAACTTCAAAATCAATTTATCCTTCATCCAATAGCTGTGAAGAATCTAAAATGAGAGAAATGACTTGTCAAGGAAAATCTATGAAACAAACTTTTCCCATAGAATAAAGTGGGTTTGTCTGCATAATAGATCAGTTAAATATAATCTAGAAGGAGGATAGTTCTCAAAGATGCAGGAGCAGTTAGCAATGTTTCATGTGATTACTATTATAAGGATTAAGCAAAACTACACTTTGCTTGAAATGGTGCTGCTTATATGAAAAAAGTACTTATGAATAATATGGAAAATATTTTGTATTTGAATAATTTCTATCTTGTTATAAATAAAAATTATTTTCAAAATGGTTCCATTAATTAATATAAATGGTGTGTGAAAATAAATATTAAATATTTAGATGGTAAGTACAATTTTGAGAGTTGACATTTATCTATTCTCTACTATCCACTATACTAATTCACATAACAATAATTAAGATATTACTTATTATTACCATAGAGAAGAACTGTGTGCATTGATAGTGGGACAGAGGTGCACACACTTGGCGACCAGGTGTGGTCCTGCTTGCAGCCTGGCTGCCCATACAGGGAACATGCCACCCACATATAGAACCATAGAGAATAACTGTGTGCATAGATAAAGGGACAGACAGCAGCACACACACTCAGCGATCAGGTGGGGTCTGGTGTGCAGCCTTGCCGCCCACCCAAGGGATCTGCCACCCACCTCTAGAACCATAGAGAAGAACTGTGTGTGTGCACAGAGGGACAGAGAGCAGCATGCCGACCCAGAGGATCTGCCACCCTCCTCTAGAATGATAGAGAAGAACTATGTTTATAGATAGAGGGACAGACAGAAGTGTGCACATTCAGTAGCCAGGTGGGGTCTGGAGCTTGGGCCAAAGGAGTAACACACACCACCACCACCACCACCACGACCACCTCCACCACCACCCCCACCCCACCCCCACGTGCACTCAAGCTTCTGGTAATGTGGTGGAGAGGATAATCTGCTGGTGCTGTGGTTTTCTGTGGTTGGGATGATGGAGCAGGTGCAGTGACAGTGATTCTAGGCTTCACGGATAAGCTGAGGTAGAAACCAACAGGAAACAAACTGAGTGACCAACGAGTCCCCCATATTAACATTTGATATTAGCAACAGAAGCCAAACAAACAAAAATAACAACAAAACCAAAAAAAGAAAAAAAACTGCACATGACAAAGAAACAACGGAAAAACAACAATATGGGAAAAGCTCATAATAAATCCCCAACAAAATCAACCAGTCCTGCAGAAGATCCCAACAATGAGATCTCCCTAGAAGGAAACCAACAAAAGGACCATAGAAGAACAATTGTAGACATATTCAAAGGCATCCAAAAATATAAAGAACAAATCAGGGAACTAAAGGTAGGCCATGAAAAACTCATGAAGGAACAAGAAGGAAAGAATGATAACCTCTGGAATGAACTAAAGGGAGAGAATGACAAACTCTGAAAAGAACTAGAGGAAGAGAAATGCAAAATCCAAAAAGGACTAGAAGAAGAGAAATACAAACCCAAACAGAACGAGAGGAAGAGAATGACAAACTCTGGAAGGAACTGGAAACACTGAAAAGATCTCAGGCTGAAAGGAAAAAAGAAACTGACCAGTGAAACAAGGAGCTACAAGAAGAGAATGAAAAGCTCCGATAGGAAGTGGGAAGAAATCACAGGAAGAAATAAAAAGAAAATTTAATATTCATTCAATCAGCAGAAAAGGATGGGAAAAGCCTCAGAAGCAGAATGGATGAAGCAGAAAAATGAATATAAGACCTACAGGATAACACAGTGCAGCCAGAAACCGCAAGTAAAATTTATGAAAAGTTGGGGCTGAAGAGATGGCCTAGTAGTTAAGAATGCCAACTGCTCTTGCAGAGTACCGGGGTTCAATTCCCAGCACCCACATGGCGGCTGAAAACTGTCTTTAACTCCAGTTCCAGGGGAATCTGATGCCCTTTTCTGACCTCCACAAAATTGCACAACATGGGTGCACAAACCTACATGCAGACAGTACATTCATACCCACGAAAAATAAATAAAATTAAAAAGAAAACCAAACTTCCACATCATAGGGATAGAAGAAGTAGAAGAAACCCAGGAGAAGAGTATTGATTAGATCTTCAACAGAAAAATAGAAGAAAATTTCCCCAAACTGAAAAAAGACAAACCCATACAAACACAAGAAGCACATAGAACACCAAATAGACAAGATGAGAAAAGAAATTCCTCATGCCATATCATAGGTAAAACACTAGATGCTCAAAACAAAGACAAAATCCTGAAAGCCACAAGATAATAACAAGTTACATATAAGAGGAAACTCATGAGAATTGCAGCTAACTTCTCAGTGCAAACTAAAATCCAGAAGAACATAGACCAAAGTATTCCCAATGCTAAATGACTGTAGATACCAACCCAGATTACTATACCCAGCAAAAATGTCAATCATAGTTGAAGGAGAAAGAAAAATCTTTCATGACATAAACAAAATGAACGAACACATGTCAAAAAAACCAACACTTCCGGGCTGGAGAGATGGCCTAGCAATTAAGAGTGCCAACCGCTTTTACAGAAGACCTGGGTTCGATCCCCAGTACCCTCTTCTGACCTGCGCAGCATTGCATGACACAGGTGCACAAACTTGCATCCAGACAGTACATTCATACACATACAGAAATAAATAATTTTAAAAAAAAATTAAAATAAAAACACTTCAGAAAATACTTGAAGCAATTCAAAGAACAGAGAAAAAGAGCAGTTATCCTCAAGCAACCCAAGAGAGAAATTAGCAAAAGCATAACAGAGTAAATAAACATCTAGACCAAGAATGCAAACAAAAATAAGTTAAAACACACACACACGCACACAGACACACACACACACACACACACACACACACACAGACACACACACGTCTCTCAATAATAATCTTAAATATTAATGGTCTAAACTCCCCAAACAACAGACATATATTGGGAGAATGGATTAGGAAATAAAACCCATCTAAATGCTGCATACGAGACACCCATCTCACAAGAGACACCACCTCGGAGTGAAAGGATGGAAAAAAAATATTCCAAGCAAATGGTACAAAAAAGCAAGCAGGAGTTGCTATTCTAATATCAGACAAAATAGACCTCAGAGTAAAATTAATCAGAAGACAAAGAAGGCCATTATATCCTTTATCAATGGAACAATTAACCAGAAAGATTTCATAATCTTAATGTTTATGCACCAAACTCTGGTGAACCAAACTTTATAAACACAGTCCTTCAGGACCTCAAGACACAGATTAATCCCAGCACGCTAATAGTGGGGGACTTGAATACCACACTGAGTCACTTGGATAGGTCAAGTGAACAAAAAATAAACAGAGAGACATCAGAACTGAACAATACAATACACCAAATGGACCTCACAGATATCTACAGAATATTCCACTCAAACACTAGAGAATATACCTTCTACTCAGCACCCCATGGAACATTCTCCAAAATCAACCACATACTGGAACACAAAAGAAATCTCATCAAATACAAAAGGAATGAAATTATTTCATGCATGCTATCAGGCCACAGTGCAATAAAGCTCAATTCTAACACCAGGATAAGTCCTACTAACTATAAGAACACATGGAGACTAAAAAATACAATACTAATGAGTGGGTCAGGGAAGAAATAAAGAATGAAGTAAAAACATTCCTGGAACTAAATGAAAATGACAACACAACACAACCAAACCTGTGGAATACATTAAAATAAGTCCTAAGAGGGAAATTTATAGTCTTAAGTGCCCATATTGAAAAAAAACAGAAATGAGAACAAATAAATGATCTAACATTGCAGCTAAAAACACTTGAGAGACAACAACAACTGAACCCTAAACGCAACAGACAGGAAGAAATAACAAAAATCAGAGCAGAAATCAATGGAAAAAAAAAAAGAAAACAATACAAAAAAAAATCAATGAATCTTAAAGCTGGATTATTGAAAAGATAAACAAAATAGACTTACCTCTAGCCCAGTTAACCGAAAGAGAGAAAGAGCAACTCCAAATCAATAGCATTCATGATGAAAGGGGAAACATCACAACAGATAAAGAAAAGATCTAGACAATCATATGGGAATACTTCAAAAAACTGGAACAAAATTGAAGATACAAACTTGAGCTCATATAACGTCAGCCACCTCATACTTGAAAAAGGGGCCAAAAAAGCTCAATGGAGGAAAGATAGAATCTTCAGAAAATGGTTTAGCAAAACTGGATCACCATTTGTAGATGAACAAAATGAAACCCCTACCTCTCACCTTGTACAAAAATAAACTCCAAGTGGATCAAAGATCTCAACCTAAAACCCGAAACTCTGAAGGTAAAAGAAGAAAAAGTTTGCTGCAACCTACAAGACCTAGGCATAGAAAAAGATTTTCTAAATCAAACAGCAGCTGTGCAGGAAATAAGGACAAGAGCTGAGAAGTGGGACCTCATCAAACTCAAAAGCTTTTGTACAGCTAAAGAAACAATCAAGGAAGTGAAGAATAAACCCACGGAGTGGGAGGAAAAATTCACCAGTGATACATCCGACACAGCATTAACATCCAGAATACATAAACTACTTTAAAAACAAAGAAGAAAACAGATGACCTACTCAAAAGATGGAGTAAAGAGCTGAACAGAGACTTCACCAGTAAGGAAGTAAAGATGGCTGAGAAACATCTTAAAAAGTGTTCAACATCATTAATAATTAAGGAAATGCAAATTAAAACCACACTAAGATATCATCTCACTCCAATAAGACTGGCCAAGATCAAGAAAACAAAAGACACCAAATGCTGGAGAGGTTGTGGGGAAAAGGGTACACTCATCCACTGCTGGTGGGAATTTAAACTCGTACAACCAGTGGGAAGAACCCTTAAAAGACTCAAAATGAGCCTACCAGCTGACCCAACTGTACTGCTACTGGGTATATATCGACTAGACACATCCTATGGCAAAGATACATGCACAGCTATGTTTATTGCAGCTCTCTTCACAATAACAAAGATCTAGAATAAACCCAAATGCCCCTCAACTGAAGACTGGATAACAAAAATGTGGTATATCTACACAATGGAGTTCTATGCAGTGGTAAAGAAAGATGGTATCATGAACTTTGCAGGTAAATGGACGGAACTCCAAACCATTATGCTAAGTAACACAGTCCCAGAAAAACAGAAAAGGCAAATGATTTCCCTCATTTGTGCATGTTAACACCAAATCTCCAGCTGACAGGCAAACTGTGCAACTTTATTATTATATTTCATTGTACCTTAAAACAACTGTGCTATTATAATGTGAATCTCTTATTGGACTCTAGAATTGACCTACAACTTGTATTCACACATTGTAATTACAAAACTATGGGTGGAAGATATGTATTCATATTCTAAAAAAAAAAAAAAAAAAGAAAGAAAGAAAGTCTTTTTACCTGCATGGAACTTTACTGTTAAAATGTGAATCCCTAAACGTGTCTTAGAATTAACCTATAGTTTATTTTCAGAGATTGTAATTTTTGATTTATGTGTGGAGTGTATACATGTATATTTTGGAGTAATGTAAAATTAAAGGGAACCAAAAAAGAGAGAGATAAAACTTGTTCAAAGAACTGACCAAAGCAGTAAACTTCTGCATTGAAAAAGTTATAAAAAAAACTGAGAAAAAGATGCAAGACAGGACTTAACATGTATGGAAGAATCCATGAGCTCTGGTGGGGGTCAGGGGGCGTGAGGAGTGAGCATGGATGGGAGAATGAGTCTAGATTTGATTGACGAATGTTGTATGAAATGCACTCAATAAAAATTGTCTTTAAAAAGTTATTATTAAATTTCAATGCAAAATCTATTAATTTCTAGGATGAATACTTGATTCTGACTGAGCAACAATCCTGTTTGTATGTATTTATTTTGGGCTAGGGGTGATTGTTATATTTCTAAGTTTAATCATTATATTTATTATCATGTATGTATGCATTCCAAAGGATTAACATTAAGCAGTAGCATTGATCACTAAGTCTATTTACTCTCAAAGATCAGTATAAAGAAATCTTTCCCAACATCCAATATTTACTAGTGACAAAAGTAGCATTATTTTGTTGAAAATATATTCTTGTCACCTGAGAATTTCCTTGTCCTTCATGGGCTGTAGATTTAGGTCAGTAGTTGAAAAATTAAGTAGCATGACCATGTTCCTGGATTCCATTACAAATACTTTTAAAAATTAATTAACTAATTTTTTACTTTCCATTTGGCATTTACTTAATATCATCTAAAAGCCTAAATTTTGGAAGGCCTATTCCCTGGTATCACAGATTTTATATTTATTGAGTGTCAATTCAGTATTTCCTTCTTTATAACTTCCCTAAAATACAACCCTTCTATTCCATGTTGTAAAGTTTATCCTACATGTTCCACAATCTCTGAAAACTTTGGTATTTCTCCAATTGATATATATGTTCATATGATTAAGAGGGAGCAAATTTCTAATTATGAATGTTTTCTCTAAGAGGTCACTCACAGAAGATGTCTTTTCTTTCCTTTCTTTCTTTCTTTTTTTTTTTTTTTTGTTGTTGTTTTGGACAGCATCTCCCGAGCCCCAGCCCACCTAGAACTCACAATGTAGAAAGAGCTGGCTTTGATATTACACAAATGTCTCTGCCTCTGCCCCTCTGCCCCTCTCTCTCTCTGCCCCTCTGCCTCTGCCTAAAGTGCTGGGATTAAAGGTGTGTGCCACCATGTCCAGCAGAACATGTCTTTTCAAATACACCTACAGTGCCATTAAATGAAGATGTCTTTTTAAAATGAAATATCTGATGTACTATGTGAGGCATTTTGGAAGTAAATGTGATGATAAGGAAATCTACAGCAGTAAATAAGAGTCAGAAAAGATAAAGAAGCAAAGGATTGTGAGTCCTCCAAGATAGCCTGGAAGAACACTTACAGATTAGATGAGCTTCTTTTTCTTGAATTGGAATAATGATACCTGGAACAAGGTACATGCAAGAAACTCATTAGCACTTTTGAATGCTTAAGTTACTGATTTTTTTTTTACATTTTTCAATATAATTTCTCTATTTTCTGAATTTCATACAGTGATACTACAATGGCATGTTTAATTAAATAAACATTTATCCATCCAAGAAATAGTTATTGGATATCTATTGTATCCTAAACCTAGTGCCCTAAATTCAAAAATTAAAAAAAAAAAAAACAGGAAAGTAGACAAGATCTCCTACTGTGTTAAAGTTCACATCCATGATCACTGTCTACAAAATTCTTTTACTCCTCCTGCCCTGGAAAAACCAAAATATGTGAACTATTTTATTTAATTGCTTTGGTTAGGAGAAACATATTTAGATATGTACTTATTACCTAACAGAGTTATTAATAAATGTGATCCTTGAAAACTAAATTTTCCCACAAATATTGCAAGATCCTGAGAACAAAATGGTAAAAATACCTACATACTTAAAAATAAAATCAGAGCTTTCTGTGCAGAGGTCCTGTTCAAGTTCAAACAAATAGTACTTTGCTGTCAGTCATTTAATTTAGGCCATTTTATTTTTAATAGAAATAAGAACTTTGATTAAAAAATATCTATATGATTGAAAATATGGTTTATATTATGACAGGATGCAAAATTTATTATGTTAAATTTTTTAGTTCTCAATTTTTTTATGTGTATGAATGTACAGTCTCCATGTAGGTTTGTGTACCCGTGTCATGCAATGCTGCAGAGGTCAGAAGAGGGTGTCGGATTCCCCCAGAACTGGAGTTAAAGATGGTTCTCAGCCCCCATGTGGGTACTGGGGATCGAACCTGGTCCTCTGCACGAGCAGTCGGCACTCTTAACCGCTAGGCCATCACTCCAGCCTCTATGTTAAATTTTTAAATGTCTAAGTATTCTTAAGTACATAGTCTTTTCTTAACCCACAACACCAAATTTCTTCTTAAAATATTGTTTTACATTAACAAGATAGGCCACATTTTTTTTATCCATGGGTGAATGTTTATTAAATCTGTGCAACCTACAAAGTTGAAAAAGGACTCAAAAAGAAAAGGTTAAAACTAAAACGGTATAAAATTGTCTAGAAGATAGACTTAAACCTCGTACTCACAACGCTTAGATTTAGCTAGAAAAGACAAATTCTAACTTTAAACCGAGCTTTTTTTTTTCCCCCCGAAGGGGGAGTGCACCGTTCCTGGAGGTACTGCAATACCAGGTCGATGCATGGAGTGGACGGACCAAGCTCCTATTCCAACTCCAAATGCAGTAGTAGCAGTGTCAAATAAGGTCCAGATATTTCTAACTCTCTGAAAACTGTAGACAAGAACAGAACAAAGATAGCCTGTGAAGATCTCAGACCCTATCTCGGGAAATTCGTCTTCCTTGGAAAGCCAAAATTTGTTTTTTTTTTTTGTAATAGCTTATCTTTCAAACAATATTTATATATATTATATAATATATAATATTATATTTATGAAAATATATATTTTATTAAATAATATAAGATATATATATTTTTATAAATATATATATATATATAAAGATAAAATTTTCTGTGTAAAGTTGTTTAAAATGTAAAGTGTAAAGTTTTATCAGCAAGACAAGATTGTCTTCAAATAATTTTGAAAATAACAAGAGGATTCTGCTGGTTTTATGATTCATGGTATCTTCCTATACAAGCTGTTAACCTGCAATTATCCATGGGTATATGCATATGTAAAGAAAAATACTACTGCAAAATAACTCTTAAAAATGAAATGCTCCCATGCATAATGCATGGCAATTTATTTTGAAGTTGACCAAGAAATGCAGTTAAAGGTTTTATGGGAGGTTTTGTATGTAACTTGCACCTCCCTTCACTCTATAATTACAGAGAAAGGGTAATTATGTACTTCAGTTTTGTTTGAACGTGAACATAAATGTAAAAGTCTATCATTTTCATGGATCAAAAAGTATATTTGTACCAGTTAATATACTCTAAATATATATTTCTTCATTCAGTTTAGATTGGTGGTAAAAACTCCTTTATACTGACACCATTTATCTAGAAGTTTGGAGTTATTTACTGAGAGGTAGAGGAAAGTGAATAAAAAATTTTACAAAATGATCAGTGAACATTCAGTGTATTGCAGGCACTTTATAAAGTAGTCTAAAACTATTTTCTTGTCAAACCCTCTCCGTAGTTTCATTAGGCTAATACCACTGTCAATTACATTTTACACATGAGTTAGCAGAGATATAGACCTTTTGACCAAGGCCACAAGGTTGATATTAGGACTTGAGTCTGGGAAAGTTCAAATCTAAAAGTCCATTCTTAAAACTTCGATGCTAGACTGGTTAATTACAGAAATGGAATGTATTCAAATATATTCAATACCTATTTCTGACTAGTATTCACCTGCTTTCTATCCTAGGCATGGGACTAAATAATAAAGAAAATAATAAAATGCAATCTCCCCTTGAGGAGAATAATGTATCCAGGATATTAATGTAGGAAGCATTAACGTATGAATATAAATTGAGATAAGCATAATAGTTACAAAATAATCAATGTGTTCTGTGAAAATACCAACATGAAATGAGTATGCATGGCTATTGGAGAAAGACTTCAGAGTGAAGCGTGACATTTGTCCACTAATTTTAAGAAAGAATGGTTGTTTGAAGAGGACAGAGAAAATTACTGCAGGAATAGCAGGATGCACACTCCTTAGGGAGAGTATGAAGCACAAGTGAAAATAGTTATTCTTGTCAGTGATTCCAAAATCCTTGTGTGTTTCAAACAGCAAAAGCTTACAGGTAGACATCAAGCTACAATATTAGTAAAAGTGGAATGAAAAATATCCCCTGAACCAGATAAGGAAGTGATGTTGCTTAGCACTTGATTATAAAATCAGTCATGAATTTTCCTAATCCTGCTGTTGATTTGTAAGCTAAATGTGTTTTCTCTGGGGAAAGGGGTATGAAAGAAAACATAGGAGAGTATAGGAACCTTTATTAGCATGTCCCTGGTATTCTAGAGGTCACCCTTTAACATTCTCGAAACAATATGCATTTAGAGATATGTGTCCTGTCAATAAGTAGGGGAAGTCCTCCACAAGGAGAGCCTGTGACTGATCACTCTGCCAACTCCAAGGTGATGCCTCTGCATTTACTACTTTTACCAGCAGAAAACAAGCAGCAGCTTGGACTGCATCGAAAGGAACACTTGAAAAGAGAGATAAGGGAAAGCTCAATACCACTTAAAGTAAGTTATTATTTTCCAGGCTAAAAGGATGCTGGCTATTTTTATAGTTTATATAGTAATTCAACCATTCTGGGTAGCAAGTTTAAATCATGTAATTGTTAATTCCAAAATGTTCAGGTGTTTTTACTTTTAGGTACAAATTTAAAACAAAACACACATGTGCATTTTATACATAAAGTTAGTACACATAGTTGCTCTGTGCGTAGCGGTATTCTCTCTCTCTCTCTCTCTCTCTCTCTCTCTCTCTCTCTCTCACACACACACACACACACACACAAACACACCTTTCAGCAGAAAAGAGGGGCACTCTGAAACTGACACTAATCTTTCCAATTGATTTACTTATAAAGAAAAGTGAAATGATCACCATATGTATAAAATTTCTCTGGGGCTAGAAATCTAGCTCAGCAGTTAAAGAGCACAAACTATTCTTTCAGAGGACATGACATTTTTTCTTCGCAGCATCCATGTTGGTGTGCCACCTACTCTGTTATTTCCTGGGAATCCAAAGCTTGTGACCTCTATGGGCAGTTGGACTCGTGCACACACTGGACTCCCAGACACACATGCATACACATAACTAAAATAAATCTTTTACATTTTTATTGATTTGAGAATTTCATTCAATGTATTTTTAAATATTTATTATTTGTATTTCAGGAGTATACATGTATTGCCTGCAAGTATGTAAGCTCACCTGTGTTGTGCAATGGAAAAGGAGGTCAGAAGAAGGTGCTGTAATCTCTGAATATAGGGTTACAGATGGTTAACATCTCCAATGTGGGTTTTGATAGTCAAACACAGGTCTTCTGCAAGAGCAGCCAGTGCTCTTAATCGCTGAGCTATTTCTCCAGCCCTGATTCAGTGCATTTTGATAATCTTCACAACCAATTCTCTTAAACCCCCATCTTACCTCCACCTCAACTATATGTTCCATATTAATATGTCTTTTATTGTTTCCAGAATTTCATACAATGTATGTCAATTATATTCAGACCTGTTTCTCTCTCGACCCCTTCTCCACTACTCCAATTTCATGTCCTCCGTTATTATCTGTCATTTTCTTTTAAAAAATATTCTTACTAGTTTATCTATTTATTTTTATTTTTTTACATAAATTTATTTTTATTTTTTTAACAACTCTAGACCCGTGTTCCCGCCCATTCCCCCACCCCGCCAGAGCTGATGCATTCTGCCAAACATGCTTTTCATCTCTTTCTCAGTCTTTCTCAATATTCTTCATGAGGAAGTTGACTGTTTTGAGCAGAAGTTTTATCTATTTATTTATGGTTTTCAAGCCTATTGATTCCATTCCACAACTCTCATGTGCACCTGGGTATGGGTGCATACACTGAAGTCTAGTCAGCCTACCAATCATCACACCATTAAGGAAAACTGACTTCCTCACCTAGCATCCATAAGTTTTTGATATATCCTCAGCAAGGGTTGGAGCTTCTTGCCCACCTTCCTCATCCATGCCAGGCCTCTATGTGTTCCGTGTTTTCACTAGTCTTGCTCAGGTTTTCATAAACACTGTCGGTTCCTATGTGAAAGTCTAGCACACCCTGTTGTTGCTAAAAAATAATAATTCAAAATAAGAAAACACTCACAATGACCCACAAACACACCAACCCACCCACACACACACATACACACCATCACCACCACAACAACAAAAACAGCACCAACTACATAAAAAATAGAAGTCTTACAAAAATCAAATTTTACATCAGATAATACCATAAACAAAGTAATTGGAAAAGGAGATTCAGCCTTTTATTTTGAGTGAATTCCTAAGCAACCCATAAGAATAATGCAAGCCTCAGTTTGTTCCAATTCAAATCCTCATCTACTTCTGTTTGGTATATTTCAATTAGTCTTTCCCAATGTAAAAACTGTAACTTGATCCTTATAAGAATCAACTCCAAACTATCTGAGTTTTTGCAAAATAATCTGTCATCTTAGAAGTCAATGAATAGTAAAGGCTTGTTTAAATAAATGTCTCCACTGTACTTTAGGCCTTAGAGTAATTTCATCAAACAGTTTCAATATGGACAGGTTTGTGGATTATCACATGAATTTAATGCACCAGGTTTGAGTGCAATGTCAATCTTCTGAGTCTACATTTCAGTGACAACAATCTGAGCAAAAATCTCCAACTGATTGTTGGGAAGATGATAAATATAGTTCAGCCATAGTCTTGGAAAGAAAGGGAAATAGAGTTTGAGGAATATATATATCATCCTCTTACATATAGTTCCTTTCAACAATTGCTTACTTCAGGTGGGCAATTATGATACCTAAACATAAAGTTCCCACTGAGATTTTGGGTATTTTTTAGTATTCCTATTTACTGTTTCTCAAAAAGAAAGACTAAGAATATAAAAGTTACATGTTATGATCATGGTAAAATAACAAACTTTGACGAAATATAACACTACTTTTATAATGAGATAACAGCCACCAGGAATACAGAAATTATCACTCTAAGATATAACTGATTTTTTGAAATTATTAAGTATTATTTTAACATAATCAAAACTTGATAGTTGCTAGGCCCTATGGGGACAAATGAGAGTGGTTTAAATGTTCTGTTACTAAAATAATCCACAATAAAATAACAATGGCAAGTAAGTGGATTTGCTTTAAATTTTACTTGCATTTCTACTTTCAAGAGGATTTTTTCCAATTATTTTCAGATAGTTTTATTAAAGTCACTTTATTGACACTAAACATTCAGATATATGATATATACATTTGGAAGATTTTGCATATTTAAGGTGTAATATAACCAACTGTGAACTTTAAAGGACAATACATTATCTAACAATCCTCCTTTACACAACAAATGTTTAGACATTAACTTGCATAACTTAAACTTTTGCATCAATTGAATAAATAATTCTCACCTTTGAGCCCAGGACCTGACAGTTATTATTTTTATGCACTGCTTTGAATTTGCATATTTAAAACTTCATATGATGGGATTAATTAATTTCAGTTAATACCATTTTGGCTCATTTCTATTGTCAAAGATATCAGGAATTAATTCCTTTTAAGGCAGATATATATATATATATATATATATATATATATATATATATTTATATTATATAT
>VZQC01007744.1:478941-496787 GCA_009823505.1 Rhizomys pruinosus | reverse complement strand
TATATATATATATATATATTCTCCTAATTTATCCTCAATTTTGAAAATAAGCAGGGCTGAGTAATTCAGTAAATTATAAAATTACTAATAGTGCGTTATGAATAAGTAAGTGTAATATATTCATTCCCATTCCTGTGGGAGGTATGAGTGAACTATACTTCTTGTTTGGATTGACAGTTTAATTTTAGATTGCTTAGCTAGATTGAATCCAGTTATCTTTGAAAATAAACTCCCTACAGCTTCAGAAGCCATCGTAATGCACAAGAGCCAAATCTTCAATCATAAGTACAAAAGTTATAGAAATAAAAACAAGCACACTTCTATTCCATTCAGTTTCTTGTTCAGTGAAACTCTATTTTCTCTTACATGAAACATATTTTAACAATATCCACTTTATCTAAGTGCCATACTCCACCATTCTTGGTCAAAATTTTATTGTAATTTTGGGTATATGTGTAGCATTTATACATTCATACTTTGGAGCAATATAAAATTAAAGGGAATATCAACAACAAAAGAGACTTGTTCAAAGAACTGACTGAAACAGTAAACATCTACCCAAAACAGTAAACTTCTGCATTGAAAAAATTTTTAAAAAGGCTGAGAAAAAAGATGCAAGACATGTATGGTAGAATACACAATCTCTGGAGAGGTGTGGGGGGGAATGGGGTGGGGAATGGGTCTAAATTTTATTAAGAAATGTTGTATGAAATGTGAAAAATGTTCAATAAAAATGTTCTCTGATAAACTATCTTTTTATAATCTTAAATTGTTAACTATTGGGGTAGCTCACTAATAAATCAATTATGTAGCGTAGATGAGGCCCTAATGTCATCCCAAGAACAAAATAAAAGGGAAAAACCTGACTTTCCAAGAGCAAAAATTTATAATGATGGATGTAATCAATTAAGCATAGCTCTTTGAGTATAATGCATTTTCACATTTTCAGCTATGAAACATTGCCTTCCATACCAAGGTGAAATGTTTGGATGGGAACAGGATAGTAGCTGTAGATCCCTGGGTCAAAAAAAGGATACATGGAAGATTGAAAGAAGGTAGTGACGCTTGGCAGTTCTGAAGCCAAGTTGAGCAAAAGTTGAGAGTCTAAATTGTCTTAAAGGCTTGAGAATAAGTTTTGAAAGCTCTTTGCTTTGCCCCCTCTGCTCTTGGTTCCGTTATCTGAGTTGTTTTTTTTTTAATTACAAAATATACATATTTTTAAAATTTATACAGTCTGAATGTGAACATCTGGAGCATTATAAAATCCCTGATATTCCATTTTTTATAGATATGCCTACACTTTCATTGATTTTATCTTAAAAGTCCCAGCACGTACTTAAGCTACCTCAGAAGAAAATGCCCTCATAGTTAAACTAACCATTTTTTTAAATTTTATTTATTGTTTTTATGTATATGAGTGTACTGCCTGCATGTAGGTCGGTGCACCCGTGTCATGCAATGCCACGGAGATGAGAAGAGGGCGTCAGATTCCCCTGGAACTGGAGTTAAAGATGGTTCTTAGCCGCGATGTGGGTGTTGGGAATCAAACCCAGGTCTTCTGCAAGAGCAATAGGTGCTCTTAACTGTTGAGCCATCTCTCTAGCCCCTTAACTAACCAATTTTAAATAAAACCACAGTGTTCACCATAATAAAAGGCTTTGGGCAAAGATAATTAGTTAATTATATCCCATCTAGGTTTTTGATCTCACATAAGGGGAGATTAAAAGAGTCCAAAAAACTATACTGGATATAAAGTGTCCTAGCAAGAGGCTCCTGTGTTGAAGATTTCCTTCCCACATGGTAGATCTAATCACTGAGAGGTAAATTACATCATGATATTTTGGAACTTAAATATTAAAAACTAAATACTATTATATTTTATGTCTATGAGTGGATGGATGTAAGTGCACCTGTGCCATGCCATGCTGACAGATGTCAGAAGAGTGTGTCAGATTTCCTGGAACTGTAATTAGCCACCTTGTGGGTGCAAGGAATTGAACATCAGACTGCTGCAAGACCATCCAGTGCTCTGAACTGCTGAGCTATCTCTCCAGCCCCATGTATTATTTATTCAAAGGTTAATAATTTGATCTCATTAAAATTAGAGAGTACAAACTAGGATAAGGGGCACAGTGAATTACTAGGGAAATTACCTTAAAATGAAGCATTTCTACCAATCTCTTTCTCCGTGTCTCTGACTCTCTCTGGTGTCTACTTGCTATGAGGTGAACAGGTTCCTTAGCCAAGTCCTCCTGCTTCTGTCATCATGATATTCTGCATCAGCACAAACCTTAATGGAGCTTCAGAACCATGGGCTGAAACAATAAACAAAAAAAGTTCCACTTTTAAGTTGTAATTTCAGATATTTTTTCACTGAAACAACTAACAGAGATTTCTAATTCTCAAAATCCAAGTGACCAAACCTCTACCAGAACATGGCAATCATAAAAGTGCATGATGCATCCTTTAACTTACTTGACATAAATGGTAACCTAGTATAAGAGAAAAAAATAATCCTTCTCCAGGAAAGAACCAAAGAGAGGGGATTGTAAGAGACAAATGTTAACAAGAGCGAATAGGGAAAATAGCGTATTCAACTGGGAAGGGAAGATGGAAGGCTATGCAAGGAATCCTAGAGGTGAAGGAGAACAAGGAGCTCAAAAGACAGGAGATAACAGAAGAGTAGGAAGATAACAGGTGTCAGGTATTATCAAACAGAAAGGGGGAAATCGGAGTATTTCGCCTGGGGAGGGAGTAGGGAATTGTGTATGTGAGACAGAGAATGGGGGGAGGAGATACACATAGCTTTGGTGGTTTGAAAAAGAAGAGAGAAATGTATTAGCTCAAAAACCTACTGAAAATAAACATAAAATATCTGGACATGAATGCACATTTATACCTGAAATCTATATCATAAGAAATACAGGACCAGATAGGAGAAACCTGTCTTCAAGTCGTTGGTCATGGCAGAACAAGTGACTTCACAAAATAACACAGTCTACTGCCACATCCCAGAACTTGAAGGTAAGACTGTATTGATGAAAATGAGACTTACTTTGGACACAGACTTGGAGAAATGGAGCTGGAACTGACCCAACATCTCTCATATTCCTAGAAAATTGTAATTTCTTACTGCCTGCTAAATATGAATCCTTATATTTACATACAAGTACACCATTCACCACCCATCAAAGAATCTTTTTACAAATGATGAAGAATACTATAGCACTCCACATCTGGTCACACATGGAGAATAAGTGTCTGAAACATACCCAGCCTTAGAGACATAACTACAATGAAACCTCCACACTACTTTCCATAGTGGCTGTACAAGTTTACATTCCCACCAGCAATGGATGAGTGTTCCCCTTTCCCCACAACTTCTCCAGCACTTAGCCAGTCTTATCGGAGTGAGATGATATTTTAAAGTGGTTTTAATATGCATTCCCCTAAATATTAGTGATGTTGAACAATTTTTGAGATGTTTCTCAGCCATCTCTAATTCTTCCTCTGTGAAGTCTCTATTCAGTTCTTTGCTCCATCTTTTGAGTGATTCATTTGTTTTCTTTCTTCTTTGTTTTTTGAGTAGTTTGTATACTCTGGAAATCAATGCTTTGTCAGATGCACTGCAGTGAAGGTTTCTTCCCACTCTGTGGGTTTTCTCTTCACTTCCTTTATTGTTTCCTTTGATGTATAAAAGCTTTTGAGTTTGATGAGGTCCCATTTGTCAATTATCGATCTTATTTCTTGTGCAGCTGATGTCTGATTGAGGAAGACTTTTCCTACACCTATGTCTTGTAGTCTGCTGCCAACTTTTTCTTCTATCGCCGCCAGAGTTTTGAGTTTCACGTTGAGGTCTTTGATCGATCTGGAATTGACTTTTGTACAGGGTGAGAGGTAGGTTTTTAATTTCATTCTTCTACAGGTGGTGATCCGGTTTTGCCAACATCACTTGCTGAAGATGCTGTCTTTCCTCCACTGTGTCTTCTTGCCCCCCTTGTCGAATAGGAGGTGGCTGAAATTACATGTGCTCAAGTTTGGATCTTCAGATTTGTTCCATTGATCAACTGGTCTGTTTTTGTGCCAATAGCAACCTGTTTTTATGAATACTGTCCTGTAATATAATTTGAAGTCTGGTATAGAAATCCACCCTGTATTGCTCTTTTCACTCAGGGTTGTTTTGGCTACTTGGGGTCTTTTGTATTTTCCAAATGAAAATAAGGATTTTTTTTTCAAAGACTGTGAAGAAACTTTTGGGGATTTTAATTCGGATTGCATTAAATCTGGACAAGAGTTTGGGTAGAATGGACATTTTTACTATGTTTATTTTCCCAATCTATGAGCATGGAAGGTCTTTCCATCTTCTGATGTCTTCTTCAATTTCCTGCTTCAGGGGTTTAAAATTTTTGTTGTAGAGATCCTTGGTGTCTTTGGTTAGGTTTGTTCCTAGGTACTTTATTGTTTTTGAGGCTATTTTGAGAGGGAAGGTCTCCTTGTATTCCTTCTTCAGTTGCTTGTTGTTGGTATAAAGAAAAGCTACTGATTTTTCTAGATTTATTTTGCATCCAGCCACTTTACTGAAGCTCTTAATCATTTCTAGGAGTTTTCTGTGGAGTTCTTAGCATCCTTTAAGTAAATGATCATATCATCAGCAAAAAGGGGTAGCTTGACTTCCTCTTTTCCAACTAGAAATCCTTTAATTTCCTTTTCTTGCCTTATTACACTAGCAAGTGTTTCAAGCACTATATTGAAAAGGAGTGGTGACAGGGGGCAGCCTTGCCAAGTTCCTGTCTTCAAGGGGAATGCTTCTGTCCTTTCCCCATTTAGGATGATATTGGCTGTGGGTTTCCTGTATATGGCCTTTATTACATTGAGGAATGAACCCTCCAATCCAATTCCCTCTAAGACTTTAAGCATGAAGGGATGCTGGATTTTGTCAAAGGCTTTTTCCGTGTCAATTGAGATGATTGTCTTTTTTTGTTTTTTAGTTCATTTGTATGTTTGATATTTATTGATTTTCATTTATTGAACAATGCTGTATTTCTGAAATGAATCCAATTTGTTCATGGTGGATGATCTTCTTGATGTGGATCTGTATGCAATTTGCAAGCATTTTATTTAGAATTTTTGCATCTGTGTTCATTACGGAGGTGGGTCTATAGTTCTCCTTTTTGGCTGTATCTTTGCCTGGTTTTGGTAATAGAGTGATGCTGGGTTCATGGAAGGATGCTGGGAGAACTCCTTCCGTTTGTATCCTTCTAAACAACGTGAGTAGTAATGGTTGTAAGTCTTTTTGAAATGTTTTATAGAATTCTGTCATGAAACCATCTTGGCCTGTGATTTGCTTGGTGGGGAGGCTTCTTATTACATCTTCAATTTCTTCATATGTTATTGGTCTATTTAAGCTGTTGATCTCTTCTTGGTTGAGCTTTGGTGATTCCCAGGATTTCAGATATTCATCAATTTCTTCTAGGTTTTCAAACTTAATAGAGTATAAGTTTTTGAAGTACTCCCGTATGATTGTCTGGATCTTTTCATTGTCTGTTGTGATGTTTCCTCTTTCGTCACAGATTCTACTGATTTGGTGTTGTTCCTTCTTTATTTTGGTTAACTGGGCTAGAGGTCTATCTATCTTGTTTATTCTCTCAAAGAACCAACTTTTGGCTTCACTGATTTTTTGTATAGATTTTTTGTTTCTATTTCATTGATCTCTACTCTGATTTTTATTTCTACTTGTCTGCTGCGTTTAGGGTTCATTTGTTCTTGTCTCTCAAGTATTTTTAGCTGCAGTGTTAGATCCTTCACTTGTGCTGTTTCTGTTTTTTTTGACGTAGGCACTTAGGGCTATAAACTTCAACTTCCCTCTTAGAACTGCTTTTAAAGTGTCCCATAGGTTTTGTTGTGTTATATTATCATTGTCATTCAGATCCCGGAATGTTTTTCTTTCTTTCTTTCTTCCTTGACCCATTCATTATTCAGGAGAGTGTTGTTTAGTCTCCATGTGTTCTTGTATGTTGTAGGGTTTATCCTGGCATTGATATTGAGTTTTATTGCACTTTGGTCTAATAAAATGCATGAGATTATTTCAATCTTTTTGTATTTGTTGAGTTTTTCCCTGTGTACCAGTATATGGTCTATTTTGGAGAAAGTTCCGTGGGGTGCTGAGTAGAAAGTATATTCTCTGGTGTTTGGGTGAAATATTCGATAGATGTCTGTCAGGTCCACTTGTTGTATTGTATCATTCAGTTCAGATGACTCTCTGTTTATCCTTTGTCCTGTTGATCTGTCTAAAGGACTTAGTGGGGTACTGAAGTCCCCTACTATTAATGTACTGGGGTTAATATGTGCCTTGAGATCCTGGAGAGTTGTATTTATAAAGTTTGGTGCACCAGCATTTGGTGTTTATATATTCATGATTGTGAGAACTTGAGATCTTCATCGCCAATTGTTCCTTTAATAAAGATGTAATGGCCCTCTTTCTCTCTTTTGATTTCTTTTGCTTTGAAGTCTGTTTTGTTGATATTAAAATACCAACATCTGCTTTCTTTTCGGCACCATTTGCTTGGAATATTTTCTTCCATCCTTTCACTTTAAGTTGGCGCCTATCCTTGAAATTGAGATGGGTTTCCTGTAGACTGCATATAGATGGATTTTGATTCCTAATCCATTTTCCCAGTCTATGTCTTTTGATTGGAGAGTTTAGTCCATTCATATTTAAGGTTATAATTGAAAGATGGATGTTGCTTCCTTTCACTGTATTATCCATTTGGATATTTAGTCTCTGATTCTACTCCTACAGTTATGTTTTTATTAGTTTCTTTTCCTAGGTGCTTGCGGATAATTGCTCCTCTCTTCTGCCCTTTGAATTGCTTCAAGTATTTTATGAAGAGTTTTCCCAGCCATGTAGTCTATCATCTTGTTTATGTCTTGGAAGATTTTTCTCTCTCCTTCAACTATAATTGACATTTTCCTGGGTAAAGTATTCTGGGCTGGCATCCATAATTCTTTAACACCAGAAATGCTTTGCTCCATGTTCTTCTTGTTTTCATGGCTTGTGCCAAGAAGTCAGTTGTAATTCTGATGGGTTTTCCTTTGGATGTGACTTGTTTTTCTTTTGTAGCCTTCAGAATTTTGTCTTTGTTTTGGGCATCTAGCATTTTAACTATGATATGGCGTGGGGATTTTCTTTTCTGATCTTGTCTATTTGGAGTCCTATGTACTTCTTGTATTTGTATGGGTTTGGCTATTTTTAGCTTGGGGAAATTTTCATCTATTATTCTGTTTAAGATCTGATTTATGTTATTCTCCTGAGATTTTTCTCCTTCCTCTATTCCAATGATGGGGAGGTTTGATCTTTTCATAGTGTCCCATATTTCCTGGTTGTTCCACTTTTGTGTAATTTTAAATTTTTCATAATCTTTATTTGAGCTTTGTAAATGCTCTGTGTTAGTTTCCAGGTCTTATAGTCTTTGTTCTGCTTCCTCCATTCTATTTCTGAGGCTTTTTCCTTTCCTTTCTTCTTGATTGGATGAGTGTTTTATTTCCTTTTTCATTTCATCCTGTGATTTCTTTAGTATTTCCATTTCCTTTTTGAGCTTCTCAGGCTCTTCTTGGTGCTCCTTACTTCACTGGTTGGCTTCCTTTTTCACTGTTTCTACTTCCTTCCAGAATTTGTTTTTTTCTCCCTCTAGTTCTTTCTGGAGTTTGTGATTCTGTTCCTTTAGCTCTTTTCGAAGTTTGTCATTGTATCCCTCTAGTTCCTTTTTGAGTTTTTCATTATCTTTCCTTACTTCTCTGACTTATTTTCTTTAATTTCTCTGCAGTGGTCTGCAATTATTCCTCTAAGGTCTGTTTCTTAGGTCACCTCCAGGGGGATCCCACTGTAGCTATCTCCTGCAAGGGGTAGAGCTTGGTGTGGAATTATCCTGCACCTTTCCCACGTTATCCCTTTGCCATGTCCCTGGCATGAGGTTTTCCCCTTTTGTTTTTGCATGTATTCTGATGCCAATCACAAATGTCTTTTCACTATGTTAGAAGCTGGTTTTGCTTGGTTCCTTCCGATGTTTTTTTTTTTTTTCTTCTCCTTGTTTATAGAGTATTGACTTGTCTAGGTTTCAGGCTTTCAATTTCGTTTATATATTGGTTATTGGAAGTCTAAGTCACTCTTCCGTTCCTGTTCTGAAGGTTCTCCAAAAATTCCACTTGGATACTCTCTCATCATTTCCAGTTGTTGGGGGTGGGGGGGATATGGCTGACTTAGGCCATGCCCCAGTACCAGTCTGGAGCAAGTTCCAGGCTCCTGTGCTTCAGGAGCCTCCCAGGGCAGAGATACAATGGCGCTGAACCAAACGCACCCAGGACTGGCTGCAAAGGTGAAGGGCAGCTCCGCCCAGACTGCCACCCCCTACAAGCGTTTAGAGTTTAGACCCTTTTCCAGCAACCCAGAAATCAATCTACCCTAAAAATCTACCTGTCTGGAGCGAGTTCTGGGCTCCTGTGCTTCAGGAGTGCCCCCCACACAAAGACACTATCAGTGACTTTTAATAAGTAAACTCCAAACACTACATGTCATTTGGCTGGTAAAAGAAGAGAAAGAGCATCTCCCTTGTTGTGGGTACTAAACTCTGACTCATATATAGTTTATTAAGTTTATTTAGTAGGGTAGTGCTAATATGGTTTCCTGAATCTTGCCTGATCAACCTGAAAATATGATAAATTTTTCAAAAACTTAACTCTGGTAATATTCCTCTTCTGTTTAGAAATCTTGGATTGATCCTCATTGTAGATGAGGCTACCATTCCAGAATATCATACCTTGAATCATGTATTTGGATTGTTTTCTGTCTTCTCACTCAATGTCTATGATTTCTCTAGGCTCTCTTTTCACTTTCACATAAACTTGCTGATTCAAAAACTGCCACCTCATACTACTATGTATTTTAATATGCACACACATAGGAAATCTACTTTCCTTGCCTGCACTACAAAACTTGATGGAATGGAACTGGATAAGAGATGCATAATTATATTTATAGTATCAATATTAAGTAATGTATGTTCTTCAATTCATATCCAAATAATTAGAATTTCAGGGATATGTGTATTTCAAATTCAAATGAAAGTTTTTTTTTTAATTTGGAAGACCATTTTATTTTTTATTTTTTTAATTATTTTAATTTTATATATATACCTGTATTGTCTGTATGTAAGTTCAATGCCCACAGACACAGAAGAGAGCATCAGATCACCAGAAAATGGAGTTACATTATGGACAGTTATTAGATGCCAGGTGGATGTTGGGATTTGAACCTTGTTCTTCTGCAAGTGCAGACAACAATCTTAACTGCTGAGGCTTCTCTCCAGCTCATCAAATGAAAAAAGTTTTGTGAAATTAATATCCTATTCTTCAGAGTTCAAAGTGTGTTTGGTCTGAATGAAGAGCAATTCTCTTTAAGTGATTGTAAAAATAAAATACCTCAGGAAATAAATTATTTAAAAATTAAATGATTTACATAAAGGTATGAAAAATAATTGTGAATGCATTTCAAAATTAAACCAATTATGGATATGTAATATAATTTACTCAGTTCCCTTAAACAAATGGTAAGTTCCCAGATATATAAATTATATTAAAATAGTAAAAACCACTATTCTCTGTAGTAATAGGCTTCAGTCCATTTGCGGTTAAAATTACTTTACCAACACTATTGAAAAAATTTACATCTTGCATTAGAATTTTCATCCTTCCCTCTAAAATGGTGAAAATGTAAACACACTGACCTTGAAAACATAAGCCATAACTGAAGAAGATACCAGAAACATTTTAAATAGGATCCCTCAGAAGCAATGGGATGTATACCGGCCTGAAGTCAGGACCCAAACTGTAGCTGCCATGCTGCTTTCTGCTACAAGTGCACTATACCCTCTATACCCCACACCTTTCAAATGAATTCTGCAAATTAAGTAACAAACATTTATGTGTCTAAGAAAACTAGTCTTCTAAAGCAAGGCTTAATCAAATCGTGAGATATTTTCATTACATTTAATGCCTATAAAGTTTAATTTGTCTTCATGCAGTTATGCTAAAAGGAAGGTTCAGTTTAATAAAGAACCACAAACTAAGAACTTAAACCCAGAAGATCTGGGCTTGAATCCAAGTTTTCCATTAACTATTGTTTCTTTGGCTACCACTCTGTACCTTTATTTTCTCATTTCCTTAAGGGTCATTGTGTTATTTAAATTCCTCTGTGCTTTTGAGAATTTAAAATAGTTAATCTTGGTTGATGGTATGGTGGGTAGTAACTCAAACTCTAATAATGGATCTAGACACTCTTCCAAATATTCTGACTTATGTATTGGGTTTTATCTCAATTTTTTCTCATTCATGAGATGCTAACAAATTTTAGAAATTTTGAGTGTCGCCAATTACAAATTTGAAAATGCAAATGTGAGTGGATTATACTAATAAATTCTATGATTCATTTCTACTGAAAGTAATTTTGCATCTGGTGTAAAGTAAGTTAGAATATTGGTGACATGTTTTCAAAGAGAACCACTTTGTTTCATTTATCCCTATAGAACTTTTTTGTGTGGGCTTGGAATATATGTAATTGAATAAAGACAAATATGTAATGAGATTGAAAACATTTCTATAAGCTACTGGAGAGTTGACGGTTCTGCTACTAAAAACACACATAGACACACACACACACACACACACACACACACACACACACAAACACACAAACACACCCCTACATTCTCATGGGTATTCACAGTATAACTCATTACTATCATGAGCAAATTTCAGTGCTGTGATAATTCACATTTGTCTATTAAGATAATAACAGGGCTGGAGAGATGGCCTAGCAGTTAAGAGCGCCGACTCTTCTTGCGGAGGACCCAGATTCGATCCCCAGCACCCACATGGCAGCTGAGAACCAACTTTAACTCCAGTTCCAGGGGAATCAGACACCCTCTTCTGACCTCTGCGGCACTGCACAACATGGGTGCACAAACCTACATGGAGACAGTACATTCATACACATAAAAAGAAATATTTAAAAAAAGATAACTTAAAGAATCTAAGTGTGTGCTCTACTTGTACTAAAAAGTTAGTATCTATGAAATAGTCTCTAGATAACATGAAATATATTTATTAGCTATGAGCAAATAGAGAAGAGTATTAGCAAAAAAAAACTTCTTCAGCTTCAGTGGGATGTAGCCACACAGTGAGGGTCAGACTGTACATGCATGTGCAAAGGACAGAATCACAGAAAACGAAGCCTGACCTTGGTTACACAAAAGCTAATGTTCTCCATGTGTGGAGAAAACCTTTATTCTGAGAAACTAAATGTCTGGGAAGGGACAAAATGCTCCATTAGTTTATTAGCCTCAGTGGCTTCAATGTTAAACTAGAAAACAAAATACTTGGAATTTAGATTGTTTTATGAACTTTTACTTTCAAAACAAAAGTAATAATTACAAAGAGATCATGGAGTAATTGGCCCCAAGTGGAACACCTGGATCATAACCTCTACTCCCAAGGCTCAGAGATCATTTCAAAAAATGAAAAAGATTCTGTTTCAAAACCAGATCGAAACACGAAATACTGCTAAGTGCCACAATCCTGACAAGTTAATTGTCAAAATATATAACTTGAATCATAAAAATTATACTTTATGGGGCTGGAGAGATGGCCTAACAGGTGAGAGCACTGACAGCTATTGCAGAGGACCAGGGTTTGATCCCCAGGATCCACATCGTGGCTGAGAATGATCTTTAACTCCAGTTCCAGGGGAATCTGACACCCTCTGACAACCATCCATAAATCCAGTTCCAGAGGATCTTATACCTTCTTCTGAACTCCAAGTGCATTGTAAAAGAAAAATAATAAAAAATTAATTTTAAATCATTTACATATGTATAATGGAGGCAGCTTCATTTTATCCGCTTAAAACTGGCATGAGCCTCACCATCCAAAGATACTAAGATGAGGAAGCAAAAGGAGTCAGGAAAATTATTGTTTTAGTTGTACTACAGCTTCTGATTGTTGCTTTCTTTGTTCAATTCTTTTGACCTCCCTTGACATTCAATTAATTCTCTCCAAGTAGTCTTTAAAATCATCTAATACCTGCAAATCCATTATGGACTTACTCTAAATAAATTTAGATGGAGAAGAGAATCCAAGGAGTGTGGAAGACAAGTGTGGAGAGACATACAATTAGTTCATCCTTTGACTGAAACGTACTGTTGGTGCTTATAACTTTTTACATCCAAAGCAGCAATTCATGAGGAGGAATCTCTTGTGATATACAGCATGGGTAAAATGTGCACAGACTGATAAAGCTTGTAGGGAACTTGTTATATAAATGATCATGGAACTGCCTTAGAAGCTCCAAAACAACTCACACCAAATCTTCCTACAGACAGCTAAAAACCTCACCATGCATACTACAATTGCTTTGTGAAAATAATGACTACCAGGGCTGGAGAGATGGCCTAGTGGTTAAGAGCACCGACTGCTCTTCCAGAGGACCAGGGTTCGATCCTCAGCCCCCACATGGCGGCCGAAAACCGTCCATAACTTCGATTCCAGGAGAACTACAGTTCCAGGGGAATCTGAGACCCTCTTCTGACCTCTGCGGCACTGCACAACACAGGTGCACAAACCTACATGCAGACAGTACATTCACACACATAAAATAAATAAATAAATAAATAAATAAATTTTAAAAAAATTAAAAGAAAAGAAAATAATGACTACAAAACTTCATGCGCTATCCTAGGTAGATAAAATTAATTTTAAATAGTACAATCCACCAAATACAAACAAATACAGTCATTAAAATCACCCAATTATCATGCTCCAGAAGGAGAAGTTTACTATGTGCTTTTGAATTTTTTTTTGAAACAGGGCCTCAATATGTATCCCCAGATGGCCTGGAACTTGCTATAACAGCCATTCCAGGCTGCCCTCCTTCTTATAGAGATCTGCCTGCCTCTGCCTCCCAAGCACTAGGATTAAAGGCATACAACATTACACCCAACCCTCTATTTTACTTTTGAAAAGACTATCAGTAATTTTAAAGTCTCAAAAAATATGCGTGCTTTGCAGAACAAGTTAGGGGTAATTCTAGTGGCATTTTAGTTGTAGCAGTAAGGGCACTACAATCATTATCATGATTATTGTAACAAATGGTAAAAATGACTAAATTAATGGCTAATTATCTATCAATAAATATGTTAATAATATAATATGTGCCAGCATGTAATCTAACTTGTGTGATGGACTATCTTTACAAATCAAAGTGTCATAATGAAAAATTACATATACAACTAATATTTATCAAACTACATTAACAGTTCCAGAAAGTCCTACTGGAGCACCCTGCTCCATTAGGTCAAGTATTTATAGGGAAAACAGGCTAACACTGTCTCTCAGAACACCATTTTTATGTGAGTCAATATTTTACAAAATAAATATTTTCTAAAACATTGAGCACAATAACACAAATTATGTTTCATTATGATTGGCACTGACATCAGAAGAAATAAAGATAGCTGTTCAGACACTTGTGACCAATAAAAAGATCACTTATACCAAGAATAGAAGAATGTATATCTTCAATTATGGCAATAGGGTCAAAGTTTGCAGAACTTACTAAAGTACACAGTGAGTGAAATGTTTAACTTTGGTATCAGGCCCAGAAAATGCAAACCCCATTAAGTGAAAGGCTTTTCTTCTCCTGTTCCTCTTTACTTCTCCAATGTCAAGGAAGGGGATGAAAAATCAAAAGAAATGAAGTAACCTTTCCCACCCCTCTTCCACACACTTAAATATGGATGCTAAAAATTCCACAACCTATTTCCCCTAAACACTACCCTAGTGCTACTCCCTGTGAAGTTTATAAGATGCACAGCTGAAATGGATAATTGTTTTTGCTGACAATTATACTGGTACTTGCTTAACCCATAATTCCTGTTACTGCAGTCAGCTTCCTGGTGAATATAAATCCAAATGAAGGCAATCAATGAAGGTTACTCACTTAAAACAATGAGGAAAATTGGATCCAAGTGGGGGGAAGGTACAGAAAGGATGCCTCTATTTCAAATAGCATTCAAAGCATAACAAAGGAACTCATACAAACACATAAACACACACACACACACACACACACACACACATACACAACATAAAACAGATATCCACTACAATGCCCTCACAAGCTCACAACTTCTCAATCTTGGAAAATAAATGTAACAAGAGAGAAATATGCCAGAAAAATATTTCAGATTCTACTTTAATAAAAGATTAATTAAAAATAATTTTATAATAAATAAATAATAAAGTTTAATTACCACACAGAAGGCTCAACCAAGCAGATTAATAAAGTAAAGATATTAATTCAGAAGCTAGACAAAATTTATCAATATGGATTTAACCATCAGTAACTAAAAGGGAAACTTTCAAATTTGCTGAAAAAAAATCAGAAAAGTAATTCAGTCACTGAAAAATAACCAAACAGAAATTCAAAAAATGAAAGGGGGTAGGTTGAAAGGCCTGCAAGAGCCAGAGATAGTAGATGGGGCAATTATGCATATCAACCTACAACACCTATGGTTCCATGCACAAGACCTGTGTAAATCCAAGCCAGACAACAACCCAGAATGAAGCAAGTAGTAGGCAAGAAACCCAGCCCTATCTGAGAAACTATTGAGAGCTACAGGCAGAGAGAGAGAGAGAGAGAGAGAGAGAGAGAGAGAGAGAGAGAGAGAGAGAGAGAGAGAGAGATTTTTTGAGAAAGGGTCTCCCTGTAGCCCAAGGTGTCCTGGAACTCACTCTGTAGACCAGGCTGGCCTTGGACCCACAAAGATCCGCCTGCCTCTGCCTCTGGAGTGCTAGAATTAAAGGTGTGCGCCACCACACCCAGCTATAAAGAGAGAGAGAGTGATTTTTAAAGAGTGTGACAGCAAGTAAAATGACCAGGCTCCAGTGTTGGGTCCACATCCAAGAGCATTTAGGAAACACAGCTTAGACTCAACATCCCTTAAAAAAGCAAAAGACATGAAATTGGGCCAAGTAGAGGAGTGAAGTAGATCCGAGAGATAGTGGAGGGAGGTATTAATATGATTGAAATATATTGCATCTACATCTACAATGGAACCTCTACACCTGAGGCTCACAGAACATAGTGGAAAAAGTGGTAGAGAGAATACTAAAGCATCTCTCAACTTTAGTCAACAAAGCTCCTTCATGCAACAGAGGACAATGAGCACAAAAGAATACAAATGCCCAAAGTATAAAGAATATGAGTCTGTAGAGTGTGGGTCCTTGGACAGGACTCCTATATTAAACCTCACCCACCCAGAGATGAGGGACCACTGAGGGAGAGAGAGGAGAAATACTGTATAGAGCCAGTGAGGAGGTGCATGATTATACAAAAACAGAATCTTAGAGACTCCTGAGACCTTGCTTATGTGATATTACAACTCTAGTGTCAGCATGTGCATGACCCATACAAACTGAAGCAGACAAAACCCTAACACAAAACCACGGAAAGGAGCAGCAGACCCCAGTCTTAGCTGAAGAGCTATTGTCAGCTGATTAATGCTGGGTGAGAAAGAGCAGATCTTCTTAATGGGAGAGACCCTGGAGATAGGCTAACTAGACCTCAGTGATTGAATATCCACTGAGGGAGGCCTGGAGACACAAACTTGACTCCAAAGGCCTTAACACAAATGACAGAATCCATGAAATCCAATGTGTGTGAGGGAGGTGTGGGAGGATGCCCATGGGGAAAGGAGTAAACAGATGGCTATGAAGTTCCTTAGGTACTACACAAAAATGCAACAAAATTCTTTAGAAAAAAAAGAATTCAAAAGTTTATGTTAGTCTATATTTTTATGATTTTTACATTTTCAATGATAAATGACTATAATGTTAAATAGTGAATCATTTCATATTAAAACTTTGAGAATTAAAATAAACAAAAAAGTATACTTTGTAATTACTTTCAGGAATATGTGGGTTACTTTATAAAGCACTTTTATGAATTTAGCATTCTTTAATTTCTTAAGATTTGTTTATACACTTATATGATATTATAATACAATTATCTAGTGCCAAAAATTCAATTAAGCCAAATGAAGAAATGATGTAACACAAGGATTAGGCTGAATCATATCTGATAAGAAACATAAGGAATAGCAAGTTGTCATTTGTTTCTTTTACATAGTCATTGAAGTAAATAAAAATGAACCTGTGGAAAAACGATAACAAAATAAAAAAACAGTAATAAAAAATAAGAGAATTAGCACATATCTGCATGTCCACATAGATTTCTCATCTGTACACATTAACACAAAGAAATGGAATCTACCTTGGTGCCTAAATGATGAATGGCTAATGAAAATGTGATACATATATATGATCAAAGTTTATTCATTCAAAAAACTGAAATTCTGAAATTTGAAGGAAAATTTCTGGATCTGAAATTTTCTATATTTGGTGAGGTTACCCAGACTAAGAATAATGAATATCACATGCTTACTCTCACACATGAGTGCTAGATTTTCATTTTTATACATGTGTATATAGGTAGGTATGAATGATGGTATAGATCATGAAAGTAAAAAGGAGATTCTAAGAAGGGAGAAAGGTGTTTTAAGGGACAAAACATAATAGAATACATGGGGCATGAAAGAGTAAGGGCAATACTAGGGATGACAATGTTCAAATATGGGTGGGAGAAAACTGAGTAGGATGATCGAGGGAAAAAAAGAGTCAGTAACCAACAAATGAAATGAGCTATTTAACATTTAATAGTTTTATTAGGTTGCAGGCCCACTCTCTTCACAATAGCAAAGATCTGGAAGCAACCCAAGTGTCCCTCAACTGAGGAGTGGCTAGAGAAAATGTGGTACAGCTACACAATGGAATTCTATGCAGTAGTAAAGAAAGATAACATTGGGCTGGAGAGATAGCCTAGTGTTTAAGAGCACCGACTGCTCTTGCAGAGGACCCGGGTTCAATCCCCAGCATGCACATGGTGGCTGAGAACTGTCTGTAACTCCAATTCCAGGAGAACTCCAGTTCTAGGGGAATCCGACACCCTCTTCTGACCTCTGCGGCATTGCATGACAGGTGCACAAAGCTGCATGCAGACAGTACATTCATACACATAGAAAATAAATAAAAAAAGAAAGATGACATCATGAAATCTGCAGGTAGATGTGAAGCCATTATGCTATGTGAAGTAACACAGTCCCAGAAAAAAAAAAAAGGACATATGGTGTATTAGTCACTTTTCTGTTGTTGTGATAAAGCACCATGAACAAGGAACTTATAAAAGGAAGAGTTTATTTGAGCTTATGATTGACGGTTCCAGGGAATTAGAGTCCATTGTGGCGGGAGGCGAGGCAGCTGGATCTGGAGCAGCAAGCCGAGGGTCTCATCTCGCAAAGAGCACAGGAAGCCAAGAGAGCAACTGTAGGCCACAAGGCTTTTTAAAACTCACTAACCCTGCCAGCCAACAACGCAGTTCCTCCAGCACTGCCACACCTTCTAAGATCTCCAAAAACAGTGACACCAACTGGAGACAAATGTCTGAATACTTACAGCCTATGGGGGACACTCATTCAAACCACCACAGATGGTATCCCTCATTTGTGGATGTTAGCACCAATCCATAGTTGAAAGACAAGCTGAGTAAAGTTAACGTTATATTTCTTTTTTTTTTAATTTTCATGTTTTATTAATGCTTTGTATATTTCATACATCATCTTCCAATTCAGTTCAGGCACATTTCCCTTTCCTTTCCCCCCACACAACCCCACCCCATCCCA
>VZQC01007744.1:436817-478287 GCA_009823505.1 Rhizomys pruinosus | reverse complement strand
TCTCTCTCTCTCTCTCTCTCTCTCTCTCTCTCTCTCTCTCTCTCTCTCTCAAAAACTGAGGCCCATAAACACTATATACAGTAACACTTTAACTTAAAGTCAACTATTTTTCCAGCATTTTATTTTGGGGGAATTTGACATATTTACATCACTTCTATCCATAGTTTTCCCTTCAAGTCTTACAATGTCCCACTCACAGCTCTGAATTTCATGACCTCTTCTTTGATTTTTATTGTTATCCACAGACACACACACACACACACACACGCACACACACACACACACACACACACACACAGGTAATCTACTGACAGCATTTGCTGGCGCTTGTGTGTCCATGTGCTTAGAGCTAACCAGTTGAAATTGTATAACATGCTTGTCCTTGGAGAAAGATCATTCTCATTTTTCAGATTCCAAATTTCCCTATCTACAATGGCATGTCAAATAGTGTTGTTATTACACAGGCACTCTCAAGGGGAAAGTAGAAAAAATGGAGGTGCAAATTTTAAATTGGAAAAGGGGACTGAGGAAAATTCAGAGAAAATGGGGGAAATGAGAGATAAACAAAAAACTTCTGATATCTGAACATGCTATAAATCTCTCATATCATCAGAAGTTACTATGGAAGAGGGTATTTTATTTTGAGGGAGTGACTCTAGACTTATCAGGCTCCAGGGGATTGAAGTCACACTGAGGGACATCTGGGGACATAAACTTGACTCTATAGGCCTTAACATACACGACAGAATGTATGAAAACTGGCAGGAGGCGGCTATGGGCTGGGTGCACATAGAAGATGGTGTCTGAATATGATTAAGAGGTATTGTATGAAATGCACAAAACTTCAACAAAAATATTTTTATTTTATTTTCTTCAATGTATATTTTAGTGAATTTTTATGCATTCCATACAGTACATCTTCATTATGCTTAGACTACTTCCCCATCTGGATCCCCCATAGACTGCCCACAGGTTTTCATGCATTCCATAATATATTAAGGCCTATTTTGTCAAGTTTTTGTACCCAGAAATCTCTCCATGTGTGTTCATCAACTGTAACCTGGTTAGCTTGTCTAGCATTACTCTCTTAAAAAAGACCAACTCTCCTTCACCCAGCAGTGACAAGCTGCCAATAGTTCTTAGGCTAAGGTTGAGGCTGCCCAGTTCTATTCTGTTCTTTTTATTTTATTTGAGTCTGAACAGATCTTGTTCAAGCTGTAAATTCATATGAGCAAGTCCCCGGAGCCTATAACACAGTTTTCTTATGGTCATGCACTACCCCAGGCTTTTGTAATCTTTCTTCCCACTTCTTCCACAGTAATCTCTGAGCCCTGGGTAGGTGACATTTAATATATGATGCCTATCCGGGGGCATACACTCTACACTCTGCAGTCTCTTATTGTCGATACTTTGCCTCTATGTAGCCTTCTGTGCTCATTGCCCTCTGTTGCATGAGGAACCTTTGCTGATGAGAATTGAGAGATGCACTGAAGATATGAAAGAGAAGTGTTTATGGGAACTGAACTGTATCTATAACTGAATGAAGAAAAATTAAAAAAAATAAACTAAAAGCTTGCAAGAGAGAAAAAACAGGCAAATTCCCTACGTGTAGAATAGCTTGTGAATCATAACAATGATGATCCCAGTAAAACATCTCTGTTGGTGCAATAGTGGCACTTCTGTCTTGGGAGAAAACAAGAACTGCTTACTTGGACTTAAGGACTGCTAAATGTGAAGACATCCACACATTGTACTGTAAACATAGCTAAATATTTGATGCTGGAGAGTTCACTGACCCTAAAGGAGAACCCACTACTGTCAATTTCGTAGCCCAATATAACTTTTCTGCTATATTCTAAATGTATATACCTTCACAGGTAAGTGTAGCTCTTACCATTCATGAAAGAAATTTGTTTCTACAACAGATGGGCAATTGGACACAACTGGACAAAATGCAGAGAATAAGTGATCATGATCTACCTAGCTCCAACTGATACATGTACAATGAAATACTTATATCTAAGACTGAAGGAATGTCATCAAATAGGAGCAGAAAGATTTTACAAGCCAGAGGACCAGGACACCTACAGCTAGAGAAAATCTAGTTGTAACAGGGAAGCTGCACCCACAAAATCTCAACAATATTTAGCCTAAACAGAATTAATATTAATAGTATCTGAAAAAACTCCATGACAACTAGAAGAGTGTATGATCAAACAATGGCGCACCAGAATCTAGTGATATTCCACTAGAACATTGTTAATGGTTGCAATACAAAAACAGATTAACCTCTGGAGCCTCTGCATTAACCAATGTATTATACTGCTATCCTGACAGGGTGTGCTTCAGTCAACTCTGTGTCTCTAGTGCCCCTTCAACCTAGTAAAAGTTAGGTCCTCAGAAAAAATTTGGTCAGTGAGTAAATAAGTATGCATTGAAATGAATAATGAAAGAAAGATGGGTATTTAAAACTTTTCTTTTAAAAATATAAGTATAAAAGTGATTCTGCTAATAATGTAAGTAACATGATTGATCTATTAATAACTATTGAGAACTCAGCAAACTAAGAAGAGATATTGATATCAGAAATAAGCAGCAACAGTGTTATAAATACAGGAAGAAGAGCAGACAAAGTAAATACAACGGGAAAGCACTAGATGAGTTAGAAAATTGCTTAGTTGGTAATATCTTGTAAACTCTTCTGTTAACATTATGGTATGTTTCTATTTAGGCTTCCCTCTCCCCAAATTACAATAGGTAAGATACAAAGTATTAAATCAGCACTTAATACCTCCTGTGAAGCCCTCAATTTACCAGCAAATTCCAAGCACATCCGCCTATAAACATTGTGTATACAACTGTTTAATCATATCAAAGGATCTTATGAGTCAACTAAGATTAATGAAAAATTAGCCCTTGAGGTATCTTATTGAGTGATGAAGGTCACTGTCAATCCAAATTAATGGAGATATTCGATCACAAAAGCCCCAAATGCCTTAGCCAAATATTCTTTTTAATCTGTTCCAGCACAGAAACTCAGAGGAGCATGTGAAATGAATTTTAAGTAAATGTATCATTAAATGTATTATACTGGCAGAAGGTTTATGTTAAAAAATTGGCTATGACTCAAAACTGCAGGCATATACAAGTCAAAGTTTCTCTTTTTACTGAGTTAAAAATTTAAATTAGAGGGGCTGGAGAGATAGCCTAGAGGTTAAGAGCACCGACGCTCTTGCAGAGGACCCGGGTTCGATCCTCAGCACCCACATGGCGGCTAAGAACCGTCTGTAACTCCAATTCCAGGAGAACTCCAGTTCCAGGGGAATCCGAGACCCTCTTCTGACCTCCGCGGCATTGCACGACACGGGTGCACAGACCTGCATGCAGACAGTACATTCATACACATACAAAAATAAATAATAAAAAAAAAATTTAAATTAGAAATTTATTACAAATGTCTTAGCCCTTGCCCATATTAATGAAACAAATAAATGTTGCTTTCTTGTTAATTGAGGTCAATAAAACTCTGTGTTCTACTTATGTCAATACTCATAGCATATTAAGTCAGATCCTAGAAGTGGTGACAAAGTGGTTCCTTGCATAATTATCACTACTTTCATCTTTTTATCAGAGACAATCTTGGAGTAAAACAAACAGGTATTCTAGCTGTGTTAAAACCAAGCCATAGCAACAGTCCACACACACAAAACGAGAATGATGTAAGCCAAGCACCCAAGCAACAAATGTTTGCATCCTGATAAGGATAAGATGTTTAAACCAGAGGCATCTACTAATTATTTTGCCTCCTCGAGTGTTTATTTCCTTTCATTATAAATAGAACTGTAGAAATTATTTACCAAAGATTGTCTTTCTAATCTCTGTGGAACAGAGGAAAGTTGAAAAAGATTAGAATGATCAAAGCAAAGTACTATTTGTGAAAGCAACATTATTTCCTCTTATGTATCTGTAGTGCTGTTATGGGATTAACTTGCATTTGTGACCCTACTCACACACGTATAATTCTATTCAAGTATCAGTTTATCTATAATTCAGAGAATGCTATCCTTAATGAAGAACTCAAGGTCACTCCAGCCTTAATGTTATATTTACAATAATTCTAACAAGGCTCTTGTCATTTATCTTTACCCAACCATCTTCTGCCTTATAAAATCGTCATTGTGATTTCAACAGAACTCTCAAGGAAGCATCCACCCATGGATTCATTTAGTCACAAATATTCATATTCAATTGTCCTTAGTGGCTGTCATAAAGTAAAATCTTTTCTGTGTAACAGATGGTATTTTTCCTTTTTCCTTTTTGTGAATTTCCTACAATATATATTGATCTTATTTAGATCTTCTATGTCTACAATACCTGCCCCTTATTACCCCACCAAATTTCATATACTCTATCATATATAAATATATATATGCACCCATAGAGCCAAATTTAGGTCATTCTGTATGTTCTAATGACAAGTTTTCCATGATTGTAGATATCACTATGATTATTGCATGCTATCGTTTATGAATATATGTGTATAATGGAAATTCTACCATTTCAGGGCTTTATTAATTTACCTTTCCATGTGCTTTAGACTTTTGTAACTGTCAGTATCTGTATCTGTGAAATGCCTTAAAGATAATAATCAGTTGTATTCATAAATTAAATAAGAGGAAATACTATATGGACATTTCAGTCATAGATAGCTTATTCTGGGATGTAATGAATCAAAAAGAGGAAGAGAAGCTCTGAAATCAGGGAGGGAAAGAACATTTTAAAGGGATGTATGAGGGTTATAGAATCTGAAAAGTTTCCAGAAATTGAAGATGAATTGGTTTAAGTAAACCTCTATGGTTAAATGGAAAAATGGTCATAAACTAGGGACAGATTACACAAGGATATGTGGACTTTATTAAAATGGTAACATTTTATTAACATTGCAATAAAAATCCACTAAAGAAGTGTGAAAACTTTAGAAATATCATTACAGACCAAAAAAAAGTCTGGGCGTGGAGGCACATGCCTTTAATCCCAGCACTTGGGAGGCAGAGGCTGGCAGATCTTTGTGAGTTCAAGGCCAGCCTGGTCTACAGAGTGAGTTCCAGGACAGCTGGGGCTACAGGGAGACCCTTTCTCCAAAGACCAAAAAAAAATTATCATTACAGTCACATTTCTAAACATCACTGTGGGGACTGCTTGAAGAAAAATTTAGAAAGCAAGAAAGGAAAGAGGAAGACTAGATAGAGAGGGGGTATTGTACTCATATAAGGAAAATAGCAAGGCTTTTCAATAAGGAAGATAAAAATAAAATGGAAATAATAGAGTCATGACCAAGATAACTTCTGAAATACTGATTAATATATTTTTGTATTGGATAGTTTGAGTGTTAGGGCAGACATGAATGTACATCAAATATATGTTCTATCAAATGACAGTACCATGTATTGAAAAGACTTACAGATACGGTGAGGATAAACATCAACTGGATTTTTAAAGACATATATATACAATAAAAAGCTGTCATTGTGTTGCATGCAAGCATGTTTTCATAACTTTAGAGTTCAAAAAGGGAAAAACTTTCAACAAAAGATATTTAGCTCTACTAAAGAGTTGCATTTCTTTTTTGGGGGGTCTTTCATTAGAATTTTATTTGTTTGCTCTTTTATTAATTATTTTTTAGGTTATAAATTAGTTTTATTATTGTTTTATAGAATACATTTACATATCCATATATAAATACACAATTTATAGATACACACATATATACAGATAGATAGATAGATAGATAGATAGATAGATAGATAGATAGATAGATAGATGATAGATTTATATTGTGAAAGAAAGCTCACAGAAAAATCCTGCATCTATCTTGCATCTTGGACTGAACTTCCTCCGAGACTTACCAACTAATTAGCACTTCAGTGACTGGGGAGTTTGGAATATTGTAGATTCAGAGCCTATTTACAATTTATCTTGGGCACTTTTTAGCAAGAGTTGCATTTCTAGTTAAGAGATAATATTGTGTTTTTCTGGGGATTTTCTTTTTTTTTAATTTTTTTTTTATTTTTTTTTTTATTTTTAAGGGATTCTACAATACAATGACACAATTGTTTGCAGATAGCATTGATGTCACTCATGTCATACAATCAGGTAATTGGTGCATTTTGCAAGTATCTATGTTCAAATTTTGAACAACCCAAGGTTCCCATAGACCAGTTGGAGAAGCTTGTATGCCCAGATATGTTGATCAATCAGGAGTCCAGACTATATTCTTGTAGTCTCATGATTCACCCCTATCTCTCCACAGCCCTTACAATCTAGCACGCCTCCTCTTCCGCAGTTTGTTCCCTGGGTTTTGGGAAAGGGGCACAAGTGGGTGAGAAGAAAACAGTCTAATTTCTTTGGAGTTGTCATTTTGGACTCCAGTCTGTTCTGGTTGTTTCCCTTCATGGATTGACAGCTTTCCCAGTGATACACTTTTTAGTCATATTAACAAAGCACTACCTACTGGATGTACAGGCATTTAAGCAGTACCACTTATTATGTCAAGCTAAGCTGTGAGCACAGACACAGATGCTTGGATGGCATGCTAATCCGCAAAATGTGGTTTCTCTATAAAGGGTGACAAGTTCTTACTGTGGCTCACAACATCGCCCAACCACCAGAGGACACAAGCTTGTGGCATCCGCTGTGAGTTATTCCTCCAAGGAGAGAGCTAATAGCCAAATAGATTTGGGATATATATAGACACTTGGCTGTCACTGTTGCACAGTATCTCCAGGCTGTTGAGGTGTAGCTGATATTGACGGGGGAGTCTTGCTTGTCTCAGGGAGACCAATATTTTGCTGTATTGCTTTATTGGCCTTTGGTAATGCTCTCTTAGCATTTCAGAGGCCAGTTGTACACTAGCAAGTGATGTCTCATAACATTTTTCATGCTCACACCAGGTCTTCGACAACAGGGACTTACTGCCTTTCTCCTTGCATATATCCCACTTATAGGCAAAAGGCCTGTGGATTTTCAATTTACACAAGGAACTTCAAAATTATGATTCACAATAGCTAGAAATGGTTACTATGGTTACCAAACTAAGTGTTATCTTGGATGGAGAATAGGAGGTATCGTTGAATATATTTTGTTCTTGCTGTGTGAGTTTTACTATTTTTTGAGACAGGGTCTCACTATGTAGCCTTAGCTGGCATGGAACTCACTATGTAGACCAGGCTGGTCTTTATCTCACAGAGATCTGCTTGATTCTGCTTATGATTAAATATGCACACTATTTTTCCTGGTACATGTACAGCTTCTAAACTGTTTAAACAACTGGGAGAGATAAGAGAAGAGAAGAAGGAAAGATTCAAGATTTTTGCAGTGTGTTTAAAAGAACAGAATTTGCTGAGGAAAGTTGATTCTAGTGCTCATTACCAGAGAACCAAGAGCAATCCACTGCCTTGATAAAATATCTAAGATGAATGCCTGCCTGCAGTGAGCTTTTAAAACTCAGAAACATCTAATCTGAGCCAAAGTTACAGGAGTGAAACTAGCTATTCTAATTTGCTTTTCAGTTGCTGTGACAAAACACACTGACCAATTCCAACTTGGGGAGGAAAGGGTTTATTCAGCTCACATCTCTTGGATCACAGTTCATCACTGAGGGAGCCCACCATCGGAACTCAGGACAGGAATCTGAAGGCAGGAGCTTAAGCATAGGCCATGAAGTGATGCTGCTTACTGGCTTGCTCCTCTGGCCCATGCCCAGCCTGCTTTCTTATACCATACACAACAACCTGCTCAAGGGTGATACCAACCACATTTCTCAACAAGACAGTACTCCATAGATGTAGCCACAGGCCAGTCCAATGAAGCTAATTCCACAATTGAGGCTCCCTCAACCCAGATGTGTCGAGTTAACACTAAAGGTATCTAGTACACTTGCCAAGGTGGTAACATTTCAAACTGAGGCTGTTGTATCCCCAACAAGATACAGACTTTGTATCAGCTTAGCTGAGAAATATATTGGATCCAGATGCTTGATCATGATTTGGAGAATTTTGTTTTGCATTGAGAACCANATATATATATATATACATTTACATTACACACAAACACATACACACACACACACACATACACACACACAGAGCAAAAACCACTTGGGATGCCTTACTCAAAATACAGTCTAGTTTGTCCCAAAAAGTATGGTTCTGGAGGCCTCTTCAGTAAAATCAAAGGTTCTCAAATTAAGGTAGATATAAATTCAATCTAAGTTCTAGAGAAAATTCCAGATTTCTAATTTCTTTGTAAATAAAATGAAACACCACTACCTAATTTTAGGATTGTTGTATCTATTAGATAATATAGTTAAGCAAAGCATCTAATTTAATGCATGACATTCCAGTGAAATTTCTTATTCCTCCTCTCCTCCTCCTCCTCCTCCCCATCTTTCTACTAACAATACTGCTAAAAGTAATAATACTGGGTCATTCATACCACTCTTGAATGAAAACAGTGTCATTTTCTGATAAGATAGCCTTAGTAATACCAGTTGTACCATGAGTTCTATTACTATATGCTTCACATCTTTGGGTGGACTGGGCACTAGCATATACACAAATTTTCATTGCAGAGTCCCATTCAACGTTAACCTCTAATGGTCTTTCTGTGCAACTTAAGGACAAAGCATAGAGTAGTTGTGTCATTGCTGAGACAAAATCAGCTTTTATGTAGGAAAACATTTGTAAGCAACAAAATTATCTAAAACCAAATACTAAAGCATGAAATTCTGAGTAGATACAACAGTTTTATGCTGAAGTTATCACAGAGCCTAGCAATATATTATATTTAAAAAAAGAATATGCTAAAATATACCTTTAATGAATTCTATATATATATATATATAATATAAAATGAATAAATCGATTCTTGAAAGTTAAATAGTGAAAAAGTAAAATAGAACCATTAGTCAAAGAAATACACAAAAGAGACTTCTTAACAAGATAAAATACAGACATGTGCTGCATAAGTGCATATTTTTCAGTTCTGATATATAAACATTTCTCATCATACCTAGTAACTCCCTAGGGAAAGTCTATGGAAAATTAAAGTACTCATTAAACATACAATTAATGAGACAGTGTAGTAAGCATATATTGATTAATTCTTTCATTCATTCAACATTTATTTAGAGTGTCTATTATATACAGAGTAAACTTGTTCTAGGAACTTGACAGCAAAGAATAATCAGCCTTGAAATGTATGCAAATTATTTGGGATTACCACCAAGTAAACAAAATAATAAACTGATGAGTATTATCATAAAAACATATGAAAGATTCTTTTATGAGAATTGCAGTCTCAACAAGAAGGTACAACATGTGTTTCCCAAATATATTAAGCAAGATTCTCTACAGGAACAAAACAATAAAATAAGTATGATAGAGAATGAATAGTCCACATATAGCCATCTGCATGCTGGAGGAGCATTGAACCCCAACTGTTAATACAAGAAGCTGAAGGCCTCTACAATCAATCTACTGGAAAAAGCCTTGAAAATTCCTAGAAAATAGGTGGTCTTCACTCTATGTTGAAAGGCTGAATGAATCAGAGGGTGACGTCATTGAAGAACAGCAGCAATAGTAATAACAAAGATTGAGTTGTTAAGCAGTAAGAAGCAAAGACAGGCATGTGAGCAGCGCTGAATTTTCCAAAATGTATTTATATATTTATATCAAGCCATGCATCAGAAGATGCCACCTAATCTAGCAGAACGCTTTCTACCATTAATAAATCCTTTCAGGAAATGCACCCAGAGGCATTGTTTTAGGTGATTCCACCACCTGTCAAAATGACAAAATGATCTATAATATTAAGGAATAGAATGAATGATACTTTTGCAGAAGAAATGTTTTCTTCAATACTGAAGGATGAGTAGTAAGAAGACTGCAAAGAGGCAATGAGAAAAGTACAGAAATAGTATAGTCCCAGAAGGTGACATCATGGAAATCACTGCAAATGTGAAGGCATAAAATATAAAATGAAATGGGTAGGAAAAAGAGTGTTCCTTCTAGTGCCTGCAGTATAGTGTATCCATGAGGAAGTGGCGTGCCTCAACTTAGGAAGTTTATAATTGGCTTTATGTGTGATGCTAAGGAGTCTGGGCTTCATTCCATTGGTCATGCAGAATCTCTAGAGTTTTTTTTAAAAGTTGGCCAGACCAATATTCCTTTTGGGAAGATCACTTTGGCCACAATAGAGGAGTGAATAAACATTGGAAGTAGGCAGACCACTTGAGAGCCAACTGAGACATGATAGGGGGCACATGCCTTTAATCTTAGCACTTGGGAGGCAGAGGCAGGCAGATCTTTGCGAGTTTAAGGCCAGCCTGGTCTACAGAGCATGTTCCAGGCCAGCTGAGACTAAAGGGAGACCCTGTCTCAAAAATACCATAAAAAAAAATGGTAGAGAGCCCAGAGTTCCGGAGTCAAAGCTGGTTGTTAACCTAGTCCTGACCAGCACTCGCCTGCCTCTTTTCTTTCAACATGACCAGATGCCTCTGTTTCCTTAGGCAAGGACTCCCTGGGAGGTGGAGTGGCCACAGTCATCTCCAAGACAGCATATAAGTAATACAAGGGCATGTGGATCTTATCCCCAAGGAACAGGGAGCCCTGTCCTTCTGCCATGGTAACCTGGCCAATGTCATCAGATACTTCCCCACCCAGACTCTCAAATTCCCTTTCAAAGATATATGCAAGCAGATCTTCCTGGGTGGTGTGGACAAGAGGACCTGGGTCAGGTGCTACTTTGCAAGGAACATGGCATCTGGTGCTTTGTGTACCCTCTTGATTTTGCTCGTACTGGTCTAGCAGCTGATGTGGCCAAAACTGGAGCTGAAATGGAATTCAAAGGCCTCAGTGACTTCCTGGTTAAGATCTACAAATTGGTTGGGATTAAGGGCCTGTGCCAAGGCTTTAAAGTGTCAGTGCAGGACATTATCATCTACCGAGCTGCCCACTTTGGTATCCATGACACTGACAAGAGAATGCTTCCAGATCACAAGAATACTCACATCTTCGTCAACTGGATGATTTCAGTCTTTCACTTCATTTGCTGTCTTGACTTCCTACCCTGTGGACTCCTATCACCATAAGATGAGGCAGTCAGGCTGCAAAGAACTGACGTCATGTACATGGGCACCCTGGACTATTGGAAGAAGACTGCTCGAAATGCGAAAGCAAAGCATTTTTAAGGGTGCATGGTCCAATATTCTCAAGGGCATAGGTGGAGCTTTTGTGCTTCATCTGTATGATGAAATCAGTAAGTTCACAAAATTATTTCCTATGTGTTCCCCCTGTGGACAGGCATGTTTTATTATATAACATATCTTGAACATTCTGGACAGATTCTCTGGGTTAGTCTGTTTTATTAATGGCAAGTATTTACTCGTTGATCATGGGAAGCAATAATATTTCAAAATCACTTTAAAATAATTTGTATTTTCCTCATAAAATAAACAGGTATTAGATTAATATTATTTGGATTTTCAGTAATATTTACTTGCAATATTATTGTGATAAATAACATATATTAGACAAATTTGTTGTTTAACATTAACTACACTAGGCACTAGAGAGAAGGCTCAGTGGTTTAGAAGACTGGCTACTCTTGCACAGTACTTGGGCTTGGCTTGTAGCACCCACATGGCAACTAACAACCATCCACGACTCTGGTTTCAGGGGAATCTGACTACCACCTCTGATGTTGTTTGGCATTGCACAAGAAGGGTGCACTTGCATTGATGCAGGCAATACAGACATACACATAAAATAAAAAATAATAAATACATAATTAAAATATTAGCTACACACATTATTATTGTTAATTTTAAGCAGTTGTACAAATAAAATTACTGCTGGTGCAGAAATTTGTGATGGCTTTATGTACAGTTGCCTCAAAAATTTAAGTTTCTATTTTCCCATTTGAACTATTTTTAAAGACCTGTACCAAATCTATATCAAATACTATGACTTTTGTAAAATCCTGAATAATATTATAACAAGGAAAATCCTTTCAAATTGGAAAGTGTTTCTGAGCAGATGCTGAATTAACAAGAAACTCATTAATAGGAACACTAATTTGCTTTCCAATGGTTATTGTCTGTTTATATTTTCACAACCCAATGCAAACATTTCCAGAAATTTTCAATTGCAAATTCCAAAAAGCAAAGCTATGGATAGGTGAATCCTCTTGGTGAATCATAACATCACAATGATGGATGGAGATGCTGATATGTGCTACATTTACTTAAAGTCCACTGTGAAAACTAATGTATCTACTATCATTGAAAATTCAGGTCTAACACACACACACAAAACACAAACGCAAATGTGCATAAGTGTGAATGTGCACATTTTCCAAATGGACTCAAGCATTAATATTTTCACCACTATAAATCTTTTTTTTTTCCAGTTCTAGAGACTTTTAATTAACGACTAAAATATTTGTTATGTCAATACAAAGGGACTGAGACAGATGCAATGTTCAGAATGAGAAGAAAAATAATTTCTTATCTGGAGCTGACAAATTAATCACTCATCCTTACACATGGCTAGGTCAGAAAATTCCAATACCTTCATTAGAAATTACTAATTAGGGATTGCTTCATTACAGTGTATACTGAATTGTTCCACAGAGAATTTTTCTGTTGGACTGCTATCTCCCAATTACTATGAATGTTACTTTATCTAGAAAAAGAATCTTGACAGGGGTCATCCTAATTTATTATGATGGCTACATTTATTTTTTTTAAATAACTTAAACTTAGTATTTACAGTTTTATAGTACAAGCAAGGATTTAAAATAAAGCAAAACTTCCCTTAAGATTTATAGTCACCACTATAAATCTTAAGGGAAGTTTTGCTTTATTTTAAATCCTTGCTTGTACTATAAAACTGTAAATACTAAGCTTAAGTTACTTTTAAAATTCAAGGTTCAAAATCTACCTGTCCTATAATGCTCTGAGAGCTTATTGAGGAAAAATGTAAGAGTTTGGGTTTCATAGAAAAAGATGTCTGAATGATGTGTACTTACAGTTTTCTGTCTTCTCTGGTATTTTAAACTTCATTTTAGTTACATCTTTCTTTCTGCTATAATTCTTCTCTGATTGATACTAAAGTAGTCTTTTAGGATTTCATTTATGAGAAGGAGTTTTCTATCAGGCTATACATGCCTAGGAAAAGTGTATAAATTACTAGCCAAACTAAAATACTTTTAGAGTGAAAAGAGTGATATAAGTAATTATGCAGTAAAAACAAGTTCAAAGGAGAAACTAGGACTGATGGTCACTCTACTCATGCCCCAAGTAGGTATCAAAGGGATAGCTAGAAATCGAAGTACCTGACAGATAATTTTAGGCAAAATGAGTTTCTGTTCATAGTTATCCTTCTGGATTTCCAATTTCACTCCCTTTTCTATAGTCTATGGGAGTTTTCCTTAATTTCCAGTGAGTTTTAAAGTACAGTTTATAATATTTTAGGAAATATTTTAAGACCCACACCCAAAAAAACATTTGGAGAGACACAAATTAGACTTGATCGACCTTAAAAATGTCAAATAAATAACAGTAGAAGGCATGAAGTGAGGAGAGGTTAACAGTGGATTTGAGAGGAGACAGTGGAGCATACTGAAACATGATTAAAATAAATTATATTTAAGGTTTCAAGGAACCAAGGACAGTATTTTTCTTTCATATTTTGCCCCGCTTGGTGGTGCAGCCTTTTAATCTCATCACTCCAGAGGCAGAGGTAAGCAAATATTAGGTTTATGATTTTCTTCTTTTTTATACAAAATATAATTCAAAGTATTGATTTTCCTGTATGACAGAAAAATAAATCCTTACTGCTATATTTTGTGCATATAAACATACAAACATATTCATATAGGGAAATGCAAATTTAAAAATAGTAGTCTGAGAGGTGGAGAGCTCATCAGTAAGGGCACTGGCTACTCTTGCAGAAGACTTGATTTGATTCCCAGAACCCACCTACAATCATTTCTATCTCCAACTACAGGGGATAAGAAAGTCTCTTCTGACACCTATATGGGGCCTTGCATGCTTGTGGTACACTTACATACATATAGGCAAAATAGTCATACATGTAAAATAAATACAATAAATCAAATATTTTAAAAAACAATTAAGAGTCCAGAAAGAAACAAAATGTCATCCTTTACAGGAAGTGTAATAGTGATTTGCATTTTTTCCTTTTTTAATTTTTTTACATTTCACATTTCCATTTCGATTTGTCAGAGTGAATTTTTCCACTTTTATAGAAGTAAAAATGTGATGATTGATAATTTCAGGAAATCAATCAAAAATAATTTGATCTTCATTATTTGAAATTCAACAAGCTCTATCCTTACATGAAATTATATAATCAAACTCTCCATATACTTAATGCAGTTTTATTTTCACATTAGGATCACTTTCATTGTGTAAATTATAACCACTTGGCTTGATTTTTTTCTTCAAGGAAAAATACATATCAGAAATGATCATTACAAGAGTGTCTCTGAATGTTCTTTAAAGCTATGATGAAAGACACTACCCAATGTGGTGGTAAATATCTTTCCTATACAAGAATTCATACTACCAATTTCACTTATAGAAACTGAAGTTCACCTTCTCTAACAGTTTGGCATACTTAATTTTCATTTCATCATTGGTGGTTATAAGGTGCACTTTGTTTTCCTGAGAGTCACCATAAAATTAGGACAATAGTCTGTGAAATAAAGTTCTCATGATTGCATTGCATAACAAATCCAAATCTTCCACACAATTTCTAGTACAAGCCCAAGCAAATGCTGTTTTATCTGTACTAGCAGACAAAAGTCACCTTTCATATTATGTTTATTTTTTTGGCCTTTATACTCATTTTAACCTTGTTATAATTTCACTTGTGTTTTTCCTTATAAGACCAAATTCTGTTAACTAGGTTATAAAAAGCAACCCACTGAAAAGTTATGAGAATTTTATGGAAGAAGTTATGTCAAGAGTGCTGTATATAATATCATTGTTTTACTTAAGTTTCTAAAAAATATCCTTAATTCATTTTGCATCATCTACTAAGTATATCTTTACTTAACACCTGTTATGTACCATGTAGTATTCTGGAAACTAGGAATGCAATAGTGACTAAAGTAGTCAATACATGAGTGTTGACTTAAGTACTTTTGGGTATTTGTGGAGTGTGAATGAAAATTCCCCCCAAAAAAATATTATCTGGAAACTGAATCTTCTTCAAAGGCTGATCAACTGTTTAGAAATTCAATGTTTGTTGAGAGTTGGGAATGATGCCAGTCCAAAGCCTAATTGAAATTTATTTGGGCCTATCTTTGGCTGCCTAACTAGCCACTCCTTGTCTACCTCTTTTCTGGAGTAAATACCAAGTGACAAACAGACAAAAACCTTCTGAAATGTGCTGTTAAGAAATCCCTAGCTTTCACCAACCAAAAGTCTATGAGTGTCATAAGATACTGTCTGAGGCCTACAGCTGAGATTTCATTTTTGCTGTAACCAGCTACATAATGTTTCCACAAATGTATCTGAAATGTCTTGATTTCTGACTGTGCTTTGTTCTATTTAAAAGCTTCATGAATCTGCTTCCATATTGGAAGATGGAATTTGGGGCCACTTGCATCTGTGTTCCCAGGCCATGCTCACTCTTATTTGGCTACAGAATAAGGTTTTTCTTCTGTCTTCTGAACTGAGAGCTGTGCTTTCGCATTGTTAGGAGGATGTATGGTGGTGAGGAAACAATGAACAGTTAATTACAGCATATTATACACAATATATTGGTAGACACAGGATATGTTTATAATGCTTAAATGACATTTTGAACAAACCCTTAGGGAGGCAAAAATGATAATTGATATAGATATTGCAAATATTTTGAGCACTTATTAAAATCAAGTATTTATAAGATTTGATATGTGTTAATCTCAAAGAATTTCTACAAAGTACTACAATGCTCATTTTAAATGTGATGGGATTAAGAAAGCAAGATCAACTCCAAGTGGATCAAAGATCTCAGTGTGAAACCTGAAACTCTGAAAGTGATAGAAGAAAACATTGGTAACAACCTACAAGATACAGGCATAGGAAAAGACTTTCTAAATCAGACAGCAGCTGCACATGAAATAAAGTCAACAGTCTACAAATGGGACCTCACTAAACTCAAAAGCTTCTGTACAGCAAAGGAAACAATAAAGGAATTGAACACAGATTGGGAGGAAATCTTCACCAATGATTCATCTGACATAGAATTAATGTCAAGAATATATAGACTACTCAATAAACAAAGAAGAAAACTAATGACCTACTCAAAAGATGGAGTAAAGAGCTGAACAGAAACTTCACCAGTAAGGAATTAAAGACGGCTGAGAAACATCTTAAAAAGTGTTCAACATCCTTAATAATTAAGGAAATGCAAATTAAAACCACTCTCAGTTATTATCTCACTCTAATATGACTTGCTAAAATTAAGAAAACAAGACACCAAATGCTGGAGAGATTGTGGGGAAAGGGGAACACTCATCCACTGCTGGTGGGAATGTACACTTGTACAACCATTATGGAAATCAGTGTGGAGAACCCTTAAAAGACTCAAAATGATGGGCTGGAGAGATAACCTAGTGGTTAAGAGCACCGAATGCTCTTGCAGAGGACCCGGGTTCGATCCCCAGCATCCACATGGTGGCTAAGAACCGTCTGTAACTCCAATTCCAGGAGACCTCCAGTTCCAGGGGAATCCGACACCCTCTTCTGACCTCCGCGGCATTGCACGACACGGGTACACAAACCTACATGCAGACAGAACATTCATACACATACAAAAATAAACTTTAAAAAAAAAGATTCAAAATGAGACTACCACCTGACCCAGTCTGTGCTGGATAGCTTTAGTGTCAACTTGACATACCTGGGTTGAGGGAGCTTCAATTGGGGAATTGGCCCCATTGGATTGGCCTGTGGCCACATCTGTGGAGTATTGTCTTGATTGTTGAGCAGTGTGGGTGGACCCAGCCCACAATGAGTGGTGCCACCCTGGGCAGGTTGTTGTGTACCATATAAGAAGGCAGGCTGGGCATGAGCCAGGGGAGCAAGCCAGTGAGAAGCATTCCTCCACGGCCTGTGCTTCAGCTCCTGCCTCCAGGTTCCTGCCCTGAGTTCCTGCTTTGGGCTCCTTAAGTGATGAACTGTGACCCAGGAGATGTATGCTGAATAAACCCCTTCTTCCTCAAGTTGGTGTCGTTCAGAGTGTTTTGTCACAGCAATGGAAGACAAACTAGAAAAGAAATTGGTACCAGAGAGTGGGGTATTGCTGTGACAGACCTGACATTGGTGTTTTGGGGAAGAATTGTAGAAGCATTTGGAACTTTGGGCTAGAAAAATCATTGAATACCTAAAGATCCTTGCTGTGGAGCTTGGAACAGTTTTGCTGAGAGAGTTGTAGATGATGGAGTCCTGGCTTGTGAAGTTTCTAGTTTCGAAGGGAAGCAGAGATTATCAGGACTGTTTAATCTGTGGGTTCTGATCAGCTGGGGCTGAAAAATCAGCTGTATGTAACAAGAGAGCAGAACCTGAAGTGAAATCTTTGCTTTACTGGGACAATTGATGCTGGTTACCTGAGGCTGAAAAATCAGCTGTAACAAGAGACCAGAATCACTGTGGTGAAATGTTCTGGTAAAAATTTGAATCAGGGTCAGCACACAGAAGCTATGTTCCAGAAGGGGCCCGAGCCTAATGTCAAGCCAGAGCAGGACTTGGTAATGTGTAAGAGTCTCCTATATGGTTCCGGTGTTGAAAGCATGAAGGGGTCACAGAGAGCAGCTGAGGCCTGGCACTGTGAGAGGCCAGGAAAGGCCAATGTTCAGAGTGCGGCCTTGGTTGCAGTGAAGAAACCAAGATTCCAGTGTTCAGGAAGAAAGACTGCAGTTTTGCATCAGGAAAGGTCAGAAGCAACCTCAGTTTCAGTGGCGACCCCAGCTTTTTGGAGATGCCGAGACCATGGGATGACCACTAAGAGCAGCGACAGGTGTGGAATGGAGTCGGCCTGGGCCTGTGAGAAGAGCTGTGTGTGCTGTGGACAGCAGAGTCAGAGAAGGGGGCTGCTGAAACCCTCTGGAGCCCAGAAGATTGTGAGTGAGTCCCAGGTGTCCAGCCTTGAGCTACTTTGCTGGACTTAGGTTTTGTTTGGTTGTGCCTGATTCTTCCCTTTGAAATAAAACAGTCCTTTATTGGATTTTACAGCAGCCCACAGTTAAGAGACATTTAAGAGACTGTGAACTTTTAAGTGTTTGGACATTTTAAGGACTGTGGGGCTTTTAAGGTTGTACTGTCTTAGGTTGTGATTAATGTTAACATCATACTTTGGGGATAAGAACTGGAAAGGTGGTGGTTTAATAGTGATGTGTTTTTGTGTGTCAAGTTGAGGAGGGTTCAATTGTGCTGGATAGCTTTAGAGTCAACTTGACACACCTGGATTGAGGGAGCCCAATTGGGGAATTGGCTCCATTGGACTGGCCTGTGGCCACATCTGTGGAGTACTGTCTTGATTGTTGAGCAGTGTAGGAGGGCACAGCCCACTATGGGTGGTGCCACCCTGGGCAAGTTGTTGTGTACCATATAAGAAGGCAGGCTGGGCATAAGCCAGGGGAACAAGCCAGTAAACAGCGTTCCTCCATGGCCTGTGCTTCAGCTCCTGCCTCCTGGTTCTTGCCCTGTGTTCCTGCCCTGGGCTCCCTAAGTGATGAACTGTGACCCAGGAGATGTAAGCTGAATAAACCCTTTCCTCCCCAAGTTGGTGTCGGTCAGAGTGTTTTGTCACAGAAATGGAAGACAAACTAGAACACAGTCATACCCAAAAGACTCATCCTACTGCAAAGATCCATGCACATCGTGTTTATTGCAGCTCTCTTCACAATAGCAAAGAGCTGGAATAAACACAAACGCCCCTCAACAGATGAGTGGATGACAAAAATGCGGTACATCTACACAATGGAGTAGTATTTAGCAGTAAAGAAGACATCATGAACTTTTCAGGTAAATGGATAGAACTCAAAGCCATTATGCTAAGTGAAATAACACAGTCTCAGGAAAACAAGCAGGGAATGGTTTCCCTCATTTGTGGATGCTACACCAAAACCCCAGATGCAAGGCAAGCTGAACAACATTATTGATATATTTCTGTTTATCTGAAAGCAACTATGTTGTTAGAATGTAAATCTTTTAATGGGCTTTAGAATCACCCCACTACTTAATTTCAGACTGTAATTACTGTATATGGGTGGAAAGTATGTATTCATGTTTTAGAGAAATATAAAATTGAAGGAGGAAAATGTGATTTCCTAAACATACAAAAAAAAATGAGAGAAAAGATGCAGGACAGTTATGGCAGAATGCATGATCTGGGGTGGGATGGGGGAAGGCAATGGAGAATATGTCTGAATTGACCTGAAAAGTGATGTCTGAAATGCATAAAACATCAATAAAAGCATAAAAAAAATGATGGCAAGAAACTAAGTAATTTGAAATTAGGTAGTAAAAGGATGAGTCAAATGCAGGCATTTTCATCCAAAAGCCTAGTGTGCTTACCAATACACAACAGAGCAAAGCGAAGAGCATTTCAATCGAAGGAATAATAAATTCTAAGGTTCTGAAGTGGACATGAAAGAAACTGTCCAGTAGAAAGGGAAGCATTGGTGTATCAAAATAAAAGGCAGCAGGAAAGCTATCTTAAATAAGTGAGAATTGCATTGAAAAGAAAGTCTCGTACTCAAGAATCTGTACTATTACGAATAGTGGATGGGAACTCGGAGTGACTCACTGATTTACAGCTGGCTGCTCTACCAAGAAGCAGAATCTAGTGTGTAGGCTGTGGCACTGATGCAATCTTTCTGGGTGCCTACAGTGAATCATTTCTGATTAAAGATTAGCCAGGAATAATCTCCAAACTTCTCACCAAGAAATTTAGCATGATTTCCCAAATACATAAGCAAATGTAACATTCTAAAATAGAATGCATTGGGCATAATTTCAAACTACTTATTGGCATTTATCCTCATATTTTTCCATTGAAGCTATGATCATGAGATTGAGTGTCTTCTCATATAACGGTTTTCTTTCTTTTGCTAATGGTTACTGTGCTATCCCCTACACAAATTGTTGCACCTGACATGATTAATGACCAGTAAAGATTTTTAAATGAAGAAATATTTTGATTTTTGAAATGATGATTCACCTTATGAATGCTCACTCACAATCTAAAAATACATACTTTTAATGAACTTAGAATCCTCTATAATTGCCATGCATATGTGTGTATAATTTAAGATTTCCAATATGTTCCTTGAAATGTAGATACTATAAAAAAAACTAATGCATACAAACAACTACAATACTGTTAAATTTGTAAATTAGACATGGTAGAAAATTAAAAATTAAAGTTGGTAATCAAATGGAATAATTCTAACAGCATACTTTGATAAAATATTTGAATGCTGTCTCTATCACAAACTATATTGAACAGTACTTTTCTCGTTAATTGAGATAAAATGAGATGCAGCAAAACCTACATGAGAAGAGGAAATGATGTGAATAGTGTACACATAGTGATTTATCATTTGGTTACCCAGATGTCAAGCTGATAACTCAGTTACTCACTGACTACTGATGAATCATATATCCAGAAGGATGGGGCAGGATGAGAAATTCAAAACACTATTCAGAATACCAAGCATCTGAAAAAATCATGAATATTTATTTCCAGAGTTTTTATGATATATTTCCAGACTTGTTTAATCACAAATAGCTGTAATTGTGACAAGTGAAACCAAGGGGAATTTGGGACTATTGTACAGATCCTGTCAGTGTCCTATTCACACTCTTTGGACCCCATTTTCATTTACAGACACATAGGCTCCTACTAAGGCTTAACTTCCATAAGTTGAATAAAATATAACTAAATTTTCTGGATTTCTCATCCTTGGCTTGGGTTGTCCTAAGGTGAAATTGCAGTGTCTCTAGAACTACAATGAATAATTGAGGCAAAATTAATCTTTGATTTATTTGGGGCTTTTTGTCTTATAAATTTATAGGATAATTATTTTCCTATGAATCATCATTTCAAGCTATGCTAAAACAACATACCAATACTAATTCCCTCCACACTTAAAACATCAGGGTGTCATATTCCAAATGGCTATTGGCTAAGTTCAGCTGTACCCAGGCTAGCTTTAAGTCTAGAATCCATTTAGTCACTACATCAGATATTTCTGTAAAGTTATTTAACATGCAGGAGTCATCAAACTATATTTTACTGAATTGAAATATCTGCGTTTTTTGTTTCCTTTCTATCCTCCAGAAATATAATAATACCTCATTGAGGAAGAAGAAAACTAAGTTCCAGGTAGTTAAAATCAGAGCATTTCTCTAATAAAATTCATGTGCAGAAGTGAAAGTAACCTAGTTCAAGTTATGAGCATATGTGCAAACATTGTATTATCCTGGACAAATCACTTAATCACTGAGCTTTATATTCCTTGTAGACAAATAGGTATAAACTATATCTGTTTCGGAGAGAAAAAAATAAGTGTCTATAAGTTCTTTATAAAGTAAAATTGATACAGTGAATTGTTAAATGCTTTCTCATTAATATTAAAATGAGTATCCAAGTGGAAGAATTTATTTTGGTTCTACATCCCAAGCAATAGGGATGTGAGGAAACTCTCAACAGTTTGGGAGTGTTAGTGATTTTCACAATTGTGCAGAAATATTTTTTAGTAATTATGGAAATGCAAAATGTTTCAATGCAAAGATAATATAGCCAACTATTTATTCCTATATGAGGACACTAAATCCAAAGGAACTTAAGAAATTCTCATTAATCACATACTAAATCAATATACAAACAATTTCTCTGAAAAAGAATATTCTCTTAAGAAATTAGTTTCTAGACCACTTGAATAAGTAGAGAAAATATAACAAGTATAAAATAAATAATTCTCAGATAATCTCAACAAATTAGAAACCAATGTATCTGATTTGGTATATACAGTAGTAGACTTTAGTGTTATTCCTTGTTTGCTTTATAAAATATGCCATAAAGATGATAGTTTTTCTTAAACAGATATTTGCATAGGTTTAACATATGATAGATAGCATTCTAATGGCATGATAACAACATTAAATAACTCCATTCACACGATAATTGAAAATATACTCCTTGAGCTCTGGCTGAAAATTGACTCCTCGTTGTGAAATTCTATTTTAGTTTGGTATACAAATAGGCTTCATAATGTCATTTTCATACATATATGTCAGTCGACTTTATTCAGTCATTCCCTTCTCCCTCTACATTTCCTTTGTCCCCACTCCCATTCAACCTGGTTCCTTTCCTTCCCCTAGATATGCACTTTTCCTTTCTTAGCAAATGTGTTCTCTCTTCATCTCTCCTTACCCTTTCACTTAGGAAATTTTCCTTGACTCTCATGAACCACTTTGTAGTTTTTTTAGCTTACATCTAAATAACATATTATATACATATATATATATATACATATATATTTCATATATATGAAATGTATATTAAATATCTATGAAAAATATATATGAAAAATTATATGAAAAAGTATATATCAGATATATTATATATTATCTATCTATTTATATATATACTTTTAAATCTGGGACCTTTGTATCCAAATATTGTTAAATGATAAGGATTTCAAGTAAATTTAGGGGCTGACAAAAGTACTATCAGAACATCTGGGAAATGTACAGGTTTGTGCAGATTGGGTAATGTTTAAAGAATTAGGTGGTATTCTAGATTGATTTCTATCAAGTGGACTAATTTCCAAATCATTGTTTTCAGGTTCATTTAGAAAGTAGGATGAATGAAATAAGGCTAGATTTTCTATGAGTAACTTAGTTATAGTATCAGAAACAGAAGTTATTAAATTTTATTTGCGTGTATGTTCCTGGTTTTGTCTGTATCAGTCATGATTACTGGTCATGGTCATGAAGGGATGTCTCTTGAAATATTGTTAAAATTGTATAGAATTATTTATTTCATCAGGGAACACCATTACCTAGCTATTTAGCTAATAATTATCATGTCTTAAATTTAGTTTTCAGTCTTGAGCAACAGCTATCAGTTGTAACATATTTTTTTATTTCTTACCCACTTTAAATGTGGCAATGAAAAATAATGAACAGTAAATCACAAACCATAATGCATAGCCAATGGCTATTAAGAGTAATGAATAAAGGAATCCCTGCAAGCAAGCAAGCAAAAGAAAGAAGAAAAAAATCAAACACATAAACAAAAGATCAAGAAATTACCATGGAAATTTTTTCACTGCATGCAGAAACATTTTAAAATGGCAGCTCATCAGAACGCCATTGTTCCTCCTGAGCCATGATTGCTAAAGAGATCACAGTGTTTCGTCTTAAAATAAAATTTTCATTAAGAATACCTGTCCTGGGGCTGGAGAGATGGCCTAGTGGTTAAGAACACTGACTGCTCTTGCAGAGGACCCGGGTTTGATCCCCAGCACCTACATGGTGGCTGAGAACCTTCTTAAACTCCAGTTCAGGGGACTCCAACACCCTCTTCTGACCTCTGCAGCATTGCACAACATGGGTACACAAATCTACATGCAGACAGTACATTCATACACATAAAAAATTAAAAAAATATTTTGAAAAAAGAATACCTGTCCTACTCTACCATTATTTATTAAGTATACAGGAGTTGAAGCATCAATAATTCACCTTGCCTTTTTGGGAGATGAATACCCAAGATATAAGGAGCCATACTGAGGTCTGAGTGAACTGGAGTCAATAACTAAGAGATTTGGGGTACCCCATATAAAATAATGTTTAATATTAAATATGTCAGAAATAAATAATAATGAATACTTTAAAAGTCAGAAGGGCAAACATTATGCCAGACTGCTTTTTCCCAGCCTCAATGTCAGTAGATAATTTTGTGGATAGGATCTAGTCAAACTATGTGAGAAGGATGAAAGTTTTAGATATCTGTGACCTGTTAGAATCTCTGAAGTGCATCTCTTGTCTTTTTTTCCTGTCTAGCTGATTTGAGTAGAAATTACTATGGAAATCAAAGAGATCCAGTAGGATAAGATGGAAAAGTGATAGAATGATTGCTGGGAGAACCAGCCTGATCAACGAGAATCATCCATCTTGTGCTTCATAAAGAATAGAAAATAAATCCATTTCATAACTAAAACATTGTATATTTGAGTTTTATTTGTTAAAGTGCCTAGGGCCCCATAATCTTAATCCTATTTGGTATAATTATTGGTTAATAGTTTGTTACTCAACTGCTATACTATAAGAAAATTTTAATTCCTTAGGAATTACATAATTCTCTATACCTACATTACATCCATCAAACATCCAAAGACTCCTCATATCGAAGTATAAAATATATTTGCTTTTTCTTTGGATTCTTTCAGGACAATGTTTATTCACCAGATATATTATCATTAACATTCTTCTCCTCTTGACAACCTACTTGTAAGCCAATAGAAGGCAAATATTTATTTTCATTAAGGAACTCATATGCTTAACTCTCCTTATTCCCTTTTCTGTTGCTATGCCATGGTAGCTTTAAAAGTAACTAAGGGGTAGCCAGGCGTGGTGGCGCACGCCTTTAATCCTAGTACTTGGGAGGCAGAGGCAGGCGGATCTTTGTGAGTTCAAGGCCAGCCTGGTCTACAGAGTGAGTTCCAGGACAGCTGGGGCTACAGGGAGACCCTGTCTCAAAAAGACAAAAAAAAAAAAAAAAAAAAAGTAACTAAGGGGAAAGAGTTTATTCAGTGTTCAGTTTCAGGTTATAAAAATGACTGTGGTGAAATCAAGACAGGAACATGAGACAGCTACTCACATCACATCCAAGATTAGATAGAGAATGAATGCATGTGTGTCTAGTGTTCAGATGGCTTTCTCTTCTGTTATACAGTCCACAGCCCAAAGCTCAGAAAGACTGCCACCAATTTTCAAGATGGATCAATGTTACTACATCAATGAAGGCATAATCAAGACAATCTCCCACAGGGATGACCAGAGTGTAACCTGGTCTGGACAATCCCTCACTGAGACTTTATTCCCAGATGGTTCTAGTTTGTGTCAAGATGATAATTATAACTGATATCATCTAGCAAGCAGGCTCTTTTTCTCTGTCAGATAAAAGAATTAAGACAGGAAAACCGCCCAGTGCAAAGTCAAAGTGGGGTTTATTAGAAGGGATTACAGACATTTCTGGTAGAATAGTCCCCCAAGGGGGGAAGACCACTGACTCTAAAGGGACTTGGCTTTTTATTTATATTTAAAGTATACCACCCAATGATTTTCCATATTCTTCTATTGGCCAAAAGTTGTTTATGTGCCTTTTTTATACCAAGAATTGAGTTTAGGTTATTGATTGGCTGTGTATGAGTGGGCCTCAACTTGTTCTGTTCTTGGTGGTGAATCAGGTACAGAGACCTACTACATGTGAAGAGAAATGGCCTGTGTAAGAGACAAGGAAACAGTGCTTGGGGCAAAAATTGCAGAAATAAATGGAAACTTAAGGCTTATTACTGCAGGTAAAAGCCATAAAAGCCCTACAACTGGGGTTATTATGTACCCCCTTCTTTTGTCCTAGTACCCCATGGCCTCAAAATTAAGTATTCAGCTTCTTCATTAAAATAAATTTAACTGCATTATTCTTGTATTCATATTTCTTGTACCTCTGAAGAAGCCGAAATTTGAACTTCATAACATGTATTCCTGTAAGTTTCCAAAATAATAGATACTCATATAGAAATTTATAAATTTTATTAAATTTATAAATTTTATTTTGTATTCTTTTAGAAGCACAAGATGGATGATTCTTGTTGAGCAGGCTGGTTCTCCAAGCAATCATTCTATCACTTTTCCATCTTATCCTACTGGGTCTCTTTGATTTCCATAGTAATTTCTACTCAAATCAGCTAGACAGGAAAGAAAGATCACAGATGCACTTCAGAGATTCTAAAAGGTCACAGATATCTAAAACTTTCATCCTTTCTTCTCACATATTTTGGCTAGATCTTATACACAAAATTATCTACTGAATAATGTACTTGTATGTGTGCTACCTTTCTCCTTCAAAGGAAGTAGACATTGTGTTCCCACATCAGCAAATTTGCTCTGAAACTTTCAGAAGAATTAATATTTACCCCAATAATTCAAACCTTTATAATCCATGTTATTTTTCCTTATTTGAAACCAAAAAAGGTTATCAAAAAAGCTTTTGAGCTCAAGAAGAAAGCTAAAAGCCAAGAAGCAAAACGGCTTGGGTAAATTGCATACAATATAAAATGGAAGAAGCAAGAGAGGATCCAGTCACTTCACACTAATTAGTAGAAACGAAAGCCACAGAAAGATACCATTTTTTCATTTATCTGCTTTAGTGTTTCCCTAACTTCTTTGCTCCCAGAACACCCTGAAATTTTTGACTCAAAGAGTGAGCAACAACTCTAATTTTCAAGAAGATATAGCATATATCCACAGGTAAAGTCAGATCCTGTGGACCTGTTTTATATCTGAAATGCATTTTAAGCCTAAGGGGAAATGTCTCAGCAGGGACATGGAATGGTGTTAGCTGCCCAATTATTTCCCCAGAAGTTACTTCTAATCTATGGATGTAAATTTTGGTGTCTCTCTTAATAAGCTCAAACCTACCCCTTGCCTTGCCTTGGGTGCACACTACCGTCTTTCCCTCTCTCCCCAAAAGTATGGATAAATGTAAGTGCACATTTCATTCTTCTAATAAACTTCAACTTTGCTTAAAATAATGCAAATTCTAACTTTAAATGAGATTTTAAATCAATTAATTCCTTACACATTTTCTGCTACCATCTCAGGAAATTATAAACACTTCCTTCAGAACAATCTAAAATTAACTTTTAAATAACAGAAGAAACTCAATTATTTGTCAAAATTATTGCAGTTTATAACATGCAAGTAATTTTACCACCATTCTTTAGTGCCAATATTAAGAATCTATAGCTGTTTCATAGTTCTGTCTTTACCCCACAACAAAACAGTAAACTGATAAGAATTAGTACCTTGTGCCTTGCTCTTTTAATTTCTTCTGAGACTTTACAAAGTAATTCATAAATTCATTCCTGACAGTATATTTTATAAGCTGATAAATGACTGAAGGTACCTTAAAAATCACATACTTTTATCCTCCCCTTTAATCTTCATTTCTATACATTTTTACTTTTCCATTTTCTAATAAATGAAAAAATTTAGTTATTTGAAGAGATAAAAGTTAAGATAGTATATTCATTTTAAAAACCCATTACAAAACAATTTGTAAGGAAAGTAAAATTAAATTTAAGATAACATTGTTAAGTTAGATAAAAGATAGATTGGCATTCAAATACAGTAAATATCTGAGTTTACATATAACAATGGTGTGGGGCCCAATATTTCATTTGGTAGGAGTATTAAGGGAGCAGGCTTTTGCCCTGATAATCTAACATATGAAAGCTGGGGAGGCAAGCTAGTCCCTCCTCATCAATTGACAAAACCGGCCCTACAGCTCTCTTTGGAAAAGGGTGGTGCATTCCTATAGTATGTAAAGAGAACATCTTGGTTTTGAGAACCAACTGGAGCCTCTAGAGACTCTTGTAAACACAAGACACTGTGGACTTCCTGTGCAACCCCCCAACCCCATTTTCACCAGAGCCCACCAAAAGCCAGTATATAAGACCCCAAACCCTTGCAAATAAATGAGTTTGGGAATTGCAGCCAACTCCCAGGTCTTTTGACCTAATGGGTTTACCTGTTTCCAAGTCCTTTGCTTTCTCTCCCCTCCTCCCTGCCTGTGGCTCAGCACACAAGCAAAATGGCTTTATGCAGGCTGGGAGGCTGGCGCAGTTGTCTCACTGAAACCAGGAACCCCAACCCACATGCCCAGACACCTGGAGACCTTACTGCCCCACACAATGTTACTTGAATAAAACAGACACATATATCAACCACACAATGGTACTTGAATAAAACAGACACATATATCAATGGAACATAATAAATGACCCAAACATGAGTGCATGCAATTTCAGCCACCTTTTATTTGACAAAGAGGCCAAAAACACACAATGTAAGAAAGACAGCATCTTCAACAAATGGTGCTGGCAACACTCTATCTCAACCTGTAAAAGAATGAAATTAAATCCTTATATTTTTCCCTGCAAAAAACTAAAATCCAAATGGATCAAAACCCTCAATATGAAACCTTAAACACCGAAGCTGCTAGAAGAAAACAGGCAATATCTTACAAGATATTATAGGTGTAGGAAAGGATTTTGTAAATTGGACCAACCACATTTGCTCACACATTAACATCCAAAAGAGCAACAAAATAAATAACAAAGGAAGGGAAGAGTAAATCCACTGAGTGGGAGTTAATCTGCTTCATATCTGACAAAGGATTAATATCCAGAGTATTAACATCCAGCATATACAAAGAAATCAGAAAATAAAGAATGAAAGAAATAAAAATGGCTAAGAAACACCTTAAAAAAGTGCTCATCATCCTTAGTAATTAGAGAAATACAGATAAAAACCACTCTCAGGATTCATCTTACTCCAGACAGACTGGCTAATTTCAAGAGAACAAAAGACACAAAATATTGGGAAGGATGTGGAGAAAAGGAAACACTCATGTGCTACTGGTAGGACTGAAAACTCATGAAACCACTATGGAAGTCAGTGTGGAGAAAGCTTAAAAACCTAAAGATGAATCTACCATATGATCAAGTTTTACCACTCCTTGTCATATAAGCAAAGGACTCATCCTACTGTAGAGATTAAGTATGGCTCTTTGGGTGAAATAGGTAATTGTATGCCAGCTTTGCTGGATTAAGGAATGCTCGTAAAGCTGGTAAACATTTGTTTATATGTCTGTAATTGTGTTTTCAGGAGATATAAGCATTTGAGTAAATAGAGTAATAAAGACAATCCATTGATAGGTCTTAAAGAATGCATGAAATCCATTGGTGGGGGTGGGAGGAGTATAGTCTATAGAGAGAAGGGAGTAATTCTAAATATGAATAAGATATATTGCATGAAATGCACCACAAAAATTCAATAAAATACAGAGTGAGAAAAATAAATGTAGCCAGGCGTGGTGGCGCACGCCTTTAATCCTAGCACTTGGGAGGCAGAGGCAGGCAGATCTTTGTGAGTTCAAGGCCAGCCTGGTCTACAGAGTGAGTTCTAGGACAGCTGGGGCTACAGTGAGACCCTGTCTCGAAAAGACAAAAAAAAAAATAAAAAAAAAAAAAAAAAAAAAAAAAAAAAAAATGAAAGCAGTTCTCACCAGGAAGGTATAAAACCTTATCACAGTTTCATAGAGCCGCAAATGGAAAATGAAAGTTAGAATTTAATCCATCTTCTGCTCTCCATCACCATGAATCCTGGAATGTGAGTTTTTTGATTCAGACAGAATAAAAATATCAACTTTCACATTCTCCAGTTGCAAATGTCAGAAGATGGAAATTCTCAGCCTCTATAGTCATATAAGTCAATTTTCATAGTATTTTAATTAAAAGCAAGATCTCATTTAAATGTGTACATTGTATATTGCAATATATTACATCTACATATGAGAAATGTATATGCATATATATCTTGGCGTTTCGTTTTTACTCCAGAAACACTCTGTGGTCCTTAGTTTAATACGACAGGTTGGCTAAAAATATAATAACAGTACAAAGAATGGGCATATTCTTATGCGCTAATCAAATAATGTATATTAAAATGAAATATATAGCATGCTGAGTGAAGGTAACACAACCGGCACAAACAAACGACGAATGGGTATCCCTCATCTGTGGATGCTAGTATGTGCCAATTACTGGTTGTAAGTATTTCTTGTGTAGGGCCCCCTGAGCTTTTGTCCAAAGCAGTTGGGCGTAATGCATATTGGAAACAACAACAACAACAACAACAACAACATCAGAAAGGACTGAATCAAAGAACTGACTGAAACAGTGAACTTCTGCTCAAAACAGTCAACTTCCTCATGGAGAATATTGAGAAAGACTGAGAAAGAGATGAAAAGCATGTTTGGCAGAACGCATGAGCTCTGGTGGGGTGGGGGAATGGGCAGGAACACGGGTCTAGATTTGATAAAAAAATAAATTTATGTGAAAAAAAATAAAATAAAAAAAAAATGAAAAATAAAGAAATTCATTCAGCATGGCTTTTCTTGAATTCTGAGAGGTAAAGAACCAGTTACCACTAAAGGATGATGTATTTCAGGCTACAAAGAACAACATTGGTTGTGGTTATAGAGAGCATAAGAAAACAAAACAAAACAAAACAAAACAAACAAAAAAAAAAAGAGTAATGCTTCCTCGTACATGTAAAATAGCATTTCAAACCAATAACCATTTCCCAAGGAAATAAAAACTACCCAAAAGTAAATATGCTCTGCTACTATATTAATTTATGAGTAACAAGTTCGTATTTCTCTGGGTATTGGATGAGCAGTCTATTTTAAATAACTGTAACTGTTTGAGACTACAAAGTTTGCAGGAAATCCCTGCACAATACAATGTCACAAGTACAACTTGTCAAAAAGGAATTATCTCTGAAGCTAAAGATCTAGTGCTTAAAATATAAATAGCTCAGAATAACCAGTAAATACGTTTGCTAAATATTTTCAATTTTTTCTAGAAAAATTTTAATTTAAATTTTATATTTTAAATATATTTTTGTTGAGTACAAATTTCCTTTCTCCAATTTCTTAGGGGGGGATGTGTTTTGGGAAAATGTTACTCCATTTTTCTCTCATTTGCATTGTTTCTAGTGTGTAACACATTGGCATTATTTTACACCCTCTACTATATTTAGTCTCATCTTCCTTCCATCTGATTTTACCATTTTATTTTTCTGTTTATTGCTGGTTTTGTACAACACCCAGTGTTTCTGGTCTATTGAGACCCCCTGGATCTATGGGGATGAGATTTTCATCTCATTTAGAAAAAATAATGGCCATTTTTATTGCTTAATTTTTTTTATTTTTTTTCTAGTAACTCCTTGCCTGGAAATGTAATGATGTGTGTATTTGTATTAGTCACGTTTCTGTTGCTGTGATAAAACCACCATGACCAAGGGAAATTATAAAAAGAAGAGTTTATTTAAATTTACAATTGATGGTTCCAGGGAATTAAGAGTCCATTGTGGTGAGAGGAATGGTGGCCAGGGCTGGAGCAGAAAGCCTAAGTTCACATCTCGCAATGAGCACAAGAAGTCAAGAGAGAGAGAGAGAGAGAGAGAGAGAGAGAGAGAGAGAGAGAGAGAGACTGGAGACCACAAAGCTTGTTAAAGGCACTAAGCCCACCCCCAATGACATACTTCCTCCAGCATGGCCACACCTTCTAAGACCTTCTAGAACAGTGCCACCAACTGGGGACAAAATATCTGAATACTTAAAGCCACCACACTATTCAGCTACTTCAACTTGTACCATAGTTCACTAGCTTCTTTCTGGTTTCCTTTTCTTTCTCTTGCTGCTGTTTTCAATTTAGATGGACCCTACTGCTGCTTTCAAATTCATGACCTTCTGCATTAACTTAACATTTGATAATCTCATGATGTAAAATTTACTATAGATATTTTATATTTTGCTTAATATTTTTTTTATTTTTCAAAGCATTGTTCGTTATTCTTGAGAATTCCAAACAGGCATAAAATGATAGGCAAGCATATGAATGCCCATTTGTCCTGTTCCAACTCTCCTCACACCTCCAAACATGTCTAACCTCCGAGCATCATGCATTTTTATGGTAACTGAATAAGTTCAATTAGGGCTGCCCATATTTTCATGAGTGTGGAGCAACCATTAGAGCATGGAAAACCTATCACAGGTCACGCCCTCAAAAAGAATGATTCTCTCCATTTTGCTCCAGGAATTATTTCCCTGAGAGCCCATCTAATCCCAATTGGACAGCACTAATCACAGGTACACATGAGTACCACTAAATGAACTCAGTTCATTTATATATGCATATGTATATGAAACAATTATAAAGAAGAGGCAAATTTTGAGAGGGCATGGAGGTGAACATGGAGGAGTTAGAGGAAAACTGGAAGGGATGGAAATAATGCAGATAATAGTTATAGAATTGTCAGAAATAAAAGAAGTAGCAACTCGTAGCAAAAAGCAAACAGGAGTTGCTATTTCCATCTCTTCCTAAACATGTGGAAATAAAATGCAGTTTACTTTCAGACATCATGATTTTGGTATATGTGAGATGTACATATATGCATATTTTGGAACAATAAAAATTGGAGTGAACAACAACAAATGGACTGGATCAAAGAACTGACTGAACATTAAACTTCTGCCCAAAACAATGAACCTCTGCATAGAAAATCTTTTAAAAAGACTGAAAAAAAGATGTAAGACATGCATGATAAACTGCATGAACTCAGGTGGGGTGGGGGGCATGGTTAGTGTAAACTGGACTGAGAAATGTTATATGAATTGCAGAAATCTTCAATTAAAAATAATATTGGGGCTAAAAATTTTTAAGTAAATTTAACAATATATGTTGTAAATTAGAAGGCTCAACAATAAAACATACCTTTCAGAAAAAAATAAAGAAAAAGAATAATGTATTTTTATTTTATTTTTTTGGCTTTCAGTTTTTATTTTTTAATAGATATTTTGTACAAGATTATCAAATCTAGACCTGTGTACCCCACCCTATCCCCCCACCCCACCAGAGCTCACGTATTCTGCCAAAAATGCTTTTCATCTCTTTCTCAGTCTTTCTCGACATTCTCCATGTGGAAGTTGACTGTTTTGAGCAGAAATTCACTGTTTCAGTCAGTTCTTTGATGTAGTCCTTTCTGCTGCTGCTGTTGTTGTTGTTGTTGATGTTGTTGTTGTTGTTTCCAATATGAATCACTCCCAACTGCTTGGACAAAAGCTCAAGGGGCCGTGCACAAGAAATACTTACAACTAGGTAATTGGCTCTAGCATCCACAGATCAGGGATACCATTCATCATTTTTTTTCTGTGACTGTGTTACTTCACTCAGCATGATGTCTTCTAGCTGCAGCCATTTTCTTGCAAAGCTCATGATGTCATCTTTCTTTACTGCTGCATAAAACTCCATTGTGTAGATGTACCACATTTTCTCTATCCACTCGTCAGTTGAGGGGCATTTGGGTTGATTCCAGCTCCTTGCTATTGTGAAGAGAGCTGCGCTTCAGGTGGTCTTGGAAGATCTACCGAATAATGTATTTAAAAAAAAAAATTGTCCCCTGGTTTTCCTTAAGCCTGTAGGTGAGTTTCAGAAGGCCTTAGTTCCAGAAGCAAAATTGTGAGAAGCTGAAGGGGAAAATGAATGAGCCAGGGGGACAAGTCAGCATATGCTATTAGGTTGGCCTCCCCTCTCTAAGCTGAAAACTCGAACAGAGCCATAACCCATGACACATGATTTTTTTATGCCAAAACCAGGAAGCTTTAGATCCAATGTGCATAGCTAGCACATTGGAGCACATAAATGAAGTTCCAGTCTGTGTGACTACAGAAAATCATTGAATGTTTCCAAGCCTATTTCCTCTGTTGAGTTAGGATGATCTTGCCTACTTTGAGTGACTATAGCAGGGAGGCAGGAGAAGTGAGGAAGAGAGGTGAATTAGTACAAAAAGTTATGACAACTATGTATGAGAATGCCAAAATGAAACTCATGACTTTGTGTGTTAGCATAAAAAATAGAAAATGAAACAGAGGTTGAAAAGGAGAATTATACTCCCATTCCCAGCAAGGTCCATCTTGTAGTAGTTGCTCATTGAGGGTTGAGGGTTGTAGAACATCTCCATTTATGCTGGAATTTTGGTTGGCGTGATCTTGTGTAGGTTCCTACAACAGCTGTGAGTTCATCTGTGCAACATCCATGTAATGCCCAGAAGACCAAATTTCATAGCACACCTGCCCATCCTCATGCATTCTTTATCGCTTTCCTCCATGTAGTTTTTATGGATTTTAAAATGTATTTTTGCAGCTGGGCGTGGTGATACACGCCTTTAATCCCAGCACTCCTGAGACAGAGGCAGGTGGATTTCTGTGAGTTCAAGGCCAGCCTGGTCTACACAGTGAGCTCCAGACCAGCTGGGACTAAAGGGAGACCCTATCTCAAAAAGACCAAAAAAACTATATTTTTGACTCTTTTAATATGTGACTCAATTGCAAATTGTTATCCTTTCAGGTCTTGCTTTTTAAGCTTCATATTAAGAGCTTCAAGCAATGGCCTATCAGGGCCTTTTTTATTCAAGGATGCCCCTGCTGCACTTTGCCTGACCTTGGTTGTTTTCTGAAACCATAGAGGAAGAACTGATGACGCCTTCACTCTTGCAAACTTCATGCTTCTAAAGCCAGCACCATGTGAATGAAACTGCCGAGTTTGGTTGCAATTTTGGGATGGACCCTGGCCTATTTCAACCACATTTGCAACTTTTCTCTGGCCTGGACTTGTTGGAGCAGAAAACCCTTTCAGTATTTTCCTTTCAAAAGTTGCAGGATTAACTGGCTGTGGTCTTGCCTTGAAAGTAGTGTTTCTGTTGTTTACTTTTAAATCTCAAGGCCCCTCCTTAATCACACTTTTTCCATTGTTTACTTGTAAATATCTAGGCGTCTCCTTAATTACTTTAATCTCCTTATGAAAGGGAGCCTCTCCTTCACACGCCTTGGCCCCAACTTTAATCATCCTAGTGCATTTTTCAGATCCAAACTGTACATTCTGCATTTGTTCCTTTTCACTGTAGATCTGCCCAATATTCACCGTTAATAGCCATGCCATCATTTCTATATTAGGCTGTCTTGAAATATCCTCCACCAAAGACATTAGTCCATTGCTTCTCAACTTAACATCAGGCAAGCATTTGGGCTGTGTGCAAACTGTGACCAGAATCTTTGATAAAAGATCCCAGTTGCTGCCTAAGTCTTTATTTTCCTCTGGAATTACAATTTTTGCAGCAATGCTTTCTTCCAGGCTTCTACTAGAATGTTCCATTAAACTCTGATTAAAGTAGTCAACAGCTTTTCTAGCCCAAAGTTCCAAAGTCTTCCACATTTCTCCAAACATCTACATGGTCAGGTCCTTCACAGCCAACAGCCCACTCTCTGTTACCAAATAATTGTATTAGTCTCTTTTCTGTTGCTGTGATAAACCACCATGATCAAGGGAACTTATAAAAGGAAGAGTTTATTTGAGCTTACAATTGACGTTTCCAGGGAATTAGAGTCCATTGTGGTGGGAAGCAAAATGTCTGAATACTTAAAGCCTATGGGGGACACTCCTTCAAACCACCACACCTTTATTTGCCCTCTTCACTGCCCTATTGTATCAATTTCCTTTGTTTTTTGTTACGTTTAATGTGCTAGGAGGGGCATACAATAAAGGAGCACAAATTGAAGCAGAGTTTCTACAATTAAATAAGGTTTAGTTGCAAAACAAGATAGTGTAGGCCATTTCTAGACATAAGAACTGGCTCATGCAAAAGCAATATCTACAGCAAGTCAAGTCAAGCATTGACATTTACTCATAAGGTGATGTTAACTCAACCAAAATCAGCCCAGTATTTTTTTTATGTGTATGAATGTACTGTCTGCATGTAGGTAGGTGCACCCCTGTCCTGGAATGCTGTGGAGGTCAGAAGAGGGCATAGGATTCCCCTGGAACTGGAGTTAAAGATGGTTCTTAGTCCCCATGTGTGTGCTGGGAATCAAACCTGGGTCCTCTGCAAGAGCAGTTGGTGTTCTTAACCACTGAGCCAACTCTTCAGCACCAGCTCAGTGATTTTTGTGGAGGGATTCCCCCATAGTGGGAGACAAGCTACACATATCTGTTACAGATGGTTGTCTCCATAGGGTACCAAATGATGTTTTTGGATAAAACTTTTACACTATTCTTTCCATGAATCAGTATTTTTTTTAATTCAACTGTTGTAACAACAAGAATTCATGAGCAGGACTTGCTCTTTTCAAACTTTTCAAATCAGATACTAAACCCTTATTCTATTTTTTTAGCTTCTACTCCCTTAGCACCACTGAGATAAAACTCTAATAGATACAGCTTTTCTCACTAGAAATTCTACTCTTGCATTCCACCAAAGACAGATGTTACCACAGCCTTTGAAATAAGTCACCTTTATGAAAGATCTATTAAATCAATATGGGGTATCTTCAGAAAAAGAAAAATAATGGCAACAAAAATAATGATAGACTCATGGGGATCAATCCAGAAATGTAGTAAAACAATATATAGATAACCACACCAAAACTAAAGGAATAAGTATTTCTAATACATTTCAGAGGCAGGGTTGTGACATGGTCATGTGATTTGAGTATTAGGTTTAATCGAAGTAAAAATTGACAGTTAAAAATATTTTCAGCAGGGGCTGGAGAGATAGCCTAGCGGTTAAGAGCACCAACGCTCTTGCAGAGGACCCGGGTTCGATCCCCAGCACCCACATGGCGGCTAAGAACCATCTGTAACTAACTCCAATTCCAGGAGATCTCCAGTTCCAGGGGAATCTGAGACCGTCTTCTGACCTCCACGGCATTGCACGACACGGGTGCACAGACCTGCATGAAGACAATACATTCATACACATACAAAAATAAATAATAATAAATTTTTTTAATATTTTCAGCATTATATATGCCTATGATGATTACTTTTTTAGTTTTTTTTGGGGGGGGCGTGTTTTGAGACAAGGTCTCCCTGTATCCCCAGCTCACCTGGAACTCACTCTAGACTATGCCAGCCTTGAACTCACAGAGATCCACCTCTCTCAAGGATAGACGCTAACTTAAAGTGAAAGGATGGAAAAAAATATTCCAAGAAAATAGTACCAAAAAAATACAGGAGTTCCTATTTTAATATCAGGCAAAATAGACTTAAAGTTGAAGCAATCAGAAGAGACAAAGAGGGCCATTACATCCTTTTTTTTTGTATTTTTGAGACAAGGTCTCCCTTTTGTCCCAGCTGGCATGGAGCTCACTCTGTAGACCAGGCTGGCCTTGAACTCACAGAGATTTGCCTGCCTCTTCCTCCCAAGAGCTGGGATTAAAGGTGTGCACTACCATGCACAGTGGCCATAACATCCTTATCAAAGGGAAAATTAACCATGAAGACTTCACAGTCATGAATATATATGCACCAATCTTTATAAACGCAACTATATAGGACATCAAAGCACAGATTAATGCAGCACACTCATAGTAGGGGATTTGAATACCCCACGGAGCCCTTTGGACAGATCAACTAGACAAAGAATAAACATAGAGACTTCTGAACTGAAAAATATGATACAGCAAATGGACCTCACAGACATCTACAGAATATTCCACCCAAGCAACAGAGAAAACACTTTCTTTATTTAATTTTTTAATATATATTTTGTACAAGATTATCAAATCTAGACCTGTGAACCCCACCCTATCCCCCCACCCCACCAAGCTCATGTATTCGGCCAAACATGCTTTCATCTCTTTCTCAGTCTTTCTCGATGAGAATACACTTTCTACTCAGCACCCAAAGGAACATTCTCCAAAATTGACCACATACTTGGACACAGAAAAAAAAAAAACTCAACAAATACTAAAAAATTGAAATAATTTCAAGCATTCTATCAGACCGCACTGCAATAAAGCTCAGTATCAACACCAGGATAAGCCCTACTACCTACATGAACACATGGAGACTATAAGCAACTCCTGAATAATGAATGAGTCAAGGAGGAAATAAAAAAATAAAAGCATTCCTGGAAATAAATGGCAATGACAGTCCAACACAATAAAACCTATGGGACACTTTAAAAACAGTCCTAAGAGGGAAGTTTATATCCCTGGGTGCCTATATATAAAAAAAGAAAGACAATAACAAATGAACACGAAATGAAACAGACAGGAAGAAATAACAAAAATCAGAGCAGAAATCAATGAAATAGAAACAACAAAAAATACAAAAAACATCAACGAATCCAAAAGTTGGTTCTTTGAAAGAATAAACAAGATAGACAGACTTCTAGCCCAGTTAATCATAAGAAAGAGAGAGCAACTCCAAATCAATAGAATTTGTGATGAAATGGGAAATATCATAACAGACAATGAAAAGATCCATACAATCATATGGGAATACTTCAAGAACCTATACTCTACTAAATTTGAAAACATAAGAGAAATGGATGAATATCTGAAATCTGGGGAATCAGCAAAGCTAAACTAAGAAGAGATTTATAACTTACACAGACCCTTAATATTTGAAGAAATTGAAAATGTAATAAGAGAGCTCCCAACTAAAAAAAGCCCAGGCCCAGATGGTTTCATAGCAGAATTCTATAAAACATCTAAAGAGGAATGTCAACCATTATTACTCAAACTGTTCAGAAGGATACAAGCAGAGGGAAATATCCCAAATTCTTTCTATGAAGCAAGCATCACTCTAATACCAAAATCGGGCAAGGATACAATCAAAAAGAGAACTATAGACCAATGTCATTAAAGAACTCAGATGCAAAAATTCTCAACAAAATACTTTCAAACCACATACAGACCCAAATCAAAAAGATCATCCATCATGACCAAGTTGGATTCACTCCAGAGATGCAGGGATGGTTCAACATATAAAAATCAGTGAATATTTTAAAACACATAAATGGACTGAAAAGCAAAACCCATAAGATCATCTCAATTGATGCAGAAAATATTTCCAACAAAATCCATCATCCCTTCATGATTAAAGTCTTAGAGGGAATTGGATGGGAGAGATCGTTCCTCATAAAAATCAAAGCCATATACAAGAAACCCACAGCCCAGCATCATCCTAAATGGAGAAAAGTTAGGATTCTCCTTAAAGGTAGGAACTCAGCAAGGCTGCCCCCTGTCTCCAATCCTCTTCAATATAGTGCTTGAAAGACTGGCTAGGGAAACAAGGCAGGGAAAGGAAATTACAGGAGTACTAATTGGAAAAGAGGAATTAAAACTATCCCCTTTTGCAGACGATAAGATAGTGTACCTAAGGGATGATAAAATCTCCACCAGAAAACTTCTATAAATGATCAGGAGTTTCAGTAAACTGGTGGGATACAAAATTAACCTACAAAAATCAGTAGCCTTTCTTTACACCAACAACAAGCAACTGAAGAAGGAATACAAGTAGACCTTCCCAATCACAATAGCCTCAAAAACAATAAAATACTTAGAAACAAACCTAACCAAACACACCAAAGATCTCTACAATAAAAAAATTTAAACCCCTGAAGGAGATTGAAGAATACATCAGAAGATGGAAAGACGTCCCATGCTCATGGATTGGAAAAACTAATATAGTAAAAATGTCTATTCTACCCAAATTAATATACCAATTCAATGCAGTCCCAATTAAAATCTCCAAGACATTCTTCACAGGCTTGGAAAAAATTCTTAAACTCATATGGAAAAAGAAAAGACCCCAAATAGCAAAAAGCAACCCTGAGTAAAAAGATCAATACAGGGGGATCTCTATGCCACACTTCAAACTATACTACAGGGCTATAGACATAAAACCAGCCTGGTACTGGCACAAAAACAGACCTGTTGACCAATGGAACAAAACTGAAGAACCAAATTTGAGCACATACAATTTCTGCCACATAATATTTGACAAGGGGCACAAAAGGACTCAATGGAGGAAAGACAGCATTTTTAGCAAATGGTGTTGGCAAAACTGGACCACAACTTATAGAAGAATAAAATTAAACTCCTACCTCTCACCCTGTACAAAAATCAACTCCAAGTGGATCAAAGACCTTAATGTGAAACTCTAAACTCTGAAGGTGATAGAAGAAAAAGTTGGCAACAACCTAGAATACATAGGCATAGGAAAAGACATTCTAAATCAGACAGCAGCTGCCCAGGAAATAAGGTCCACAATTGATGAGGGACCTTATTAAACTCAAAAGTTTCTGTACAGCAAAAGAAACAATCAGGGAAGTGAAGAGAAAACCCAGAGTGGGAGGAAACCTTCACTGCTGATATATCTGACAGAGCATTAACTTCTAGAATATATAAACTACTCAAAAAGCAAAGAAGAAAACAAATGACTCACTCAAAAGATAGACTAAAGAGCTGAACAAAAACTTCACAAGTGAGGAAATAGAGATGGCTGACAAACATCTTAAAAAGTGTTCAACATAGCTTATAATTAAGGAAATGCAAATTAAAACCACTTCAGGATATCATATCACTCAGATAAGGCTGGCTAGGATCAAGAAAACAAATGATAACAAATGCTGGACAGGTTGTGGGGAAAGGGGAACATTCATCCACCGCTGGTGGGAATGCAAACTTGTATAACCATTATGGAAAACAGTGTGGAGAACCCTTAAAAAATTCAAAATGAGCCTTCCACCTGACCCAGCCATACCACTTCTGGGTATATAACCACCAGACTCTTCCTACCACAGAGATACATGTACGGCCGTGTTTATTACAGCTCTCTTCACAATAGCGAAGGGCTGGAAACAACCCAAGCACCCCTCAACCGAGGAGTGGATAGAGAAAATGTGGTACATCTACACAATGGAGTTCTATGCATCGATAAAGAAAGATGATATCCTGAAATTTGCAAGTAAGTGGATGGAACTAGAAGATAGATATTATGTTAAGTGAAGTAACACAGTCCCAGAAAAACAAAAGACGAATGGTATCATTCATCTGTGGATGCTGGCACCAAGTATCTAGTTGTAAAGCAAAATGAGCAACATTAATGTTATATTCCTTGTGATCTGAAAACAACCATGCTCTTATAGTGTGAATGCCTAGACAGGCTCTAGAACTAACCTACCATTTATTTTCAGACTTTGGACTTTTGGTATATGATGGTGGGTATGTATGCATACATTAGAGTAATATAAAATTAAAATGGAAAAATGCAAATCAAGAAATATGATATAGAAATTACATACAGCTTTTCAGAAGACACAATTTTAATATAGGTGTGATATATGAGGCTGGTGTAAGTTAGCCTTCCTGGATGCTTAAGGACATACCAATTTGGCTGAAGGACCTAAGGGATAACTTTGTTCCTTGACCTCAGAGGTCAACTAAGTCTTAGGGGACTATGCATGGGGGCATCTCTTGAAATGTCCTGCAAATGTGGATCACCAGTCCTCCTGTTCAGGGAAGTCCTGGAGATCCACTAATGGGAATTCAGCCAGTGTCCAGTCTATAAAGAAGAAAGTCTGCTCATGCTTCCAAAAGGAAAGCCTGGTCTAGCAAGTCCTGATTTTGTCCTCGAGTGGATGGAACTGGTAAATGAAAAGCTGAAAGCAGCCACCCCCCCAAAA